>NMXI01000075.1:0-35429 GCA_002851675.1 Verticillium nubilum
CCGAAGCTTGTTCCTCTTCGCGACGTTTCTCCATGCGCCGGGACTCCCGACCTGTTGTGCTTCTAAACCGACTCCGATTCCTTCTCCGTAGCGAGGCTCGCCCGAAGACACTATGACAGCGATGTCAAAAGAAGCCTCTCGATTCTCCACCCACATCGTCCGCCAGCCGCAAGCGTGTTCCAGTGCTACACAACGGCCTTTTTTAGTTCTGCTTCTCCGTCTTCTCGTCCACGCCCTCGACATAAGGGTGCTTGATGGTCAGGCACCAAATGTCGAGATAGTCGCAGATGGTGACGATGACGTCGACCACGAAGCTGCCGTAGACACCCACGGCCATGCCCAGCATGAGGAACATGAAGGCGACCTGGTACACGCTGTCGCCGAGCGCAGAGGGCCAGCCGAACGGCAGGCCGGCGGCCAACAGCCTGGGGCCGACCGAGTCGATGACGCCGAACGCGACGGGCAGCGCGAGCACGTTCCAGTAGGGGAACGGCAGCTTGACGAGGTGGGCCGTGATGATCTGGCCGACGGAGTAGGCGTTGACGATGCCGGCGAAGATGGTGAACGGCACAAGGTGGTTGTGAAGGATGCGGGGCTGCAGGTAAAGGTACGAGCCGATGAAGGTCCAGGTAGCGAAAAAGGGGGCGAGTCCGAGGAGGGCACCGCGCGAGCGGTCGCCACGGGCGCGACGGGCCTGGATGACGTTGCGAGTCGACTCGAGCGTGTTGAGGACGAGAACAATGGAGCCCTGGATGAGGTACCACTCGGTGAAGGAGGCGTTGTAGACAAACTTGGGAATGAAAGGCAGGGCGGGGATGCCGAAGGTCGGCAGCATGGACTGGTGCCAGAAAGAGGCGCCGCCCTTGTAGCCCGTGACGGCGTAGATGAAGACCATCATGAGGACGCCCTCGACAGGTCCGTTGATGACACCAAGAGTGAGCTGCTTGGTGTGGTACTCGTCCCAGGTCTGAACGTAGAACGTGAGGAGGGCTGAGAGCTTCATGTTAGCAACCATGACACGCCGGGAGTAGGCAAGCAACAAGAACGACTTACAAGCACAGAGAACCGCGACGGTCCTCCAGCCTTGGCCCATGTTCTGAGAGCCAGCAAAGATGAGGGCCCCAAGAGACGTGTTGAGAGCGTCGACGCCATGGTCGAAAAGCTCGCCGAGAGGGCCACTCTGCTTGGTACGACGCCTGGCCAAAGGGTCAGCGTGCATTCTTCTCTCTCTCCAGAGCCTCGGCACAAAACTCACGCCTGCGACCCATCAACAGCATCAAACGTCTGGTACAGGAACAGGCCCGCGGCCCACGTGTAGTACACCCACGGGGGACAGTCCTGGTCGAGCGTCGGGTTGTACCACAGCAGAGTCAAAACGTTGGCGATGATGAAGGAGAAACCCGACAGCGTGATGAGGTTGGGCGCCATGTTCATGGGGAAGAGCTTGATGACGACGTTGGTGTAGAAAGGCTTGAGGATGTACTTGGACGTCAACGAATGGTCGACCGACGCGTATTTGTACTCCTTGAGATTCGGCAGGAACTCCTGGCGAACGTAGACCATCTTGTCGGCTTTGCTGCGGCAGCAGACTTATTCGTTGTCGGCGCGATCGTTTCGGTTTCGGTTGTCGTGGATCGAGGATCACGCCACAGGGGGGGAAAGTCTAGGTCAAAATGTCAGAAAAGACACCAAAGGTTCGGCATATCTTCGAGAGGGACACACACGATATGCTCAAAGACGCGCTTGCAACGTCGACGGGTGGTTGTCGGGAAATCAGAATGGTGGTAGTGGTGGTGGCAGTTGTGATGGTGAAGGACTCGACTCCCTTTTGACATGTGTGTTCGCGTGTCCCGTCGCGCAAAGCAATTTTCTTGGACAGCCCGGAACGCAGCGGAAGCAGCAGCCACTGACACTCGACGTCATTTCCCGACCCTGGCTTGGCGTCAACCCCACACAACCCTCAACCCTCTTGTCCAATGCTTGTCGCAATTACAGTACGAGAGTACGAGGCCGAGACCCATGTCACGATGGTCGCATCACACGATCGAAATGAGAATGAGACCTCGCCTGCTCGCCTGCTCGCCTGCTTGCCTGCTCACCTGCATGTTACTCGACAGCGCAGCCAGCCTTGTGCAAAAACATACGCTCATGATAGCTTCGTTCTTCATTCTAAAACAACCAGCCTGATCACGACACTTTTCCCAGACTGCCCCCTTTTTATCCACAGGGTTCATCATATTTCTGGTACGCATCGTGGCGACGTGACTCTTCTGTCTCCTTCGGCTTCATCTTCGACTACCTCTAGCTTGCGATCCCTTAAACTCCGGCCGGAATCCTTTAAGCGACAGATGCAATCACCAGCGCCGCCACGCCCTCCTCCTCGCTGCGAACCGTAATCTTCGTCGTCACACCAGACTTGGATGAGTATGCCATCCTCACATTCGCCACCACCTTGCCGCCCGCAATCGTCTTGCCAAACAGCTTCAGTGTGTGCGTTGTCTGGTTGACAGGAACGTCCGTGCCGTCCAGTGGCTGTAAAGAGAGCGCCTTGGCCAGCTGTTCCGTCGCATCTGTAGTTCGTCAGTAACATGCTCAGAGTCGTTCGGTTCAGATATCAGCATCAGCAACATACCTGAAATACTCTTCATGCCGCTCAGTTGCAGCGTCTCTTCTGCCTCCTCGCCTGCCGCGCCGACCTGCTCCCAGATGTGGTTGAAGTTGCCGGCGAAAGCGGGCACGACATAGTCACTGCCCGCAAGGTCAAACTCGGACACCTCGTACTCATCATCGTAGCCTGTCTCCTCCGGCTCATTCGTCGTCGGGTCAATCTCCTTGCTGGTGAACTTGAGAATGTTCGAGAAGCTGCTGATGGGCAGCGATCCCTCGCCGTTGACCTTCTGGAAGGCCACGTACACCTTGCCGGGCTCGTCTGTGGGAAGGCTCTCAGCCTGGATGATGAACACCTCCTCAAGCTCGTCCTCCTCTGCCGGGGTGGCCACCACGGACACATTCTCGAGGACTGTCGCGGGGAGCGTGTTCTTGACCTCGTATTGGAGAACAATGTGCTCCTTGAAGATGTGCTTGACCACCGTAACCACGTACTCCGTTTCGGCCTCGGTGAGCTCGATGACGGGTGATGACTTGAGCACGCTGCCAAACTCCTTCATCTCGGGGATCTCCATAAGTTCCTGCGCGTAGCGCTGCGCAGCTGCCGAGGCAGAAGCCGCCGCCTCGGCACCCGACGCCGCGCTCTTGGTGGGGCCGACCTTGGGCGGCTTGAGCGAGGGTGCCGTCGCCGTGAGCTTCTTGGTCCTGTCCTCGGCATCTGCCTGTTCCCTGGTGACGACAGGGATCTTGGAGATGTCGAAAGGGTCCTCGAAAGTCGACCTGTCGTCAGAGGTGACGTACATGACGAGCTGGTGCTCAAAGTACGGGAGTGAGAACATGCTGTCTGCGGAGAGTTAGCTCAACGGTCCATTGATAGTGTAACGGTCTCTGGCTTACCGTTCTTGACGAACCGAGTCGCGAGCTCATCGTCCTCGTGCATGAGACTGAGGTTGAGAGCCGCGCGATCTCTGACTTCATCATCCACATCGTCCAGACACCTCGTGAGAAGGACGTCGACGCTGCGCTTGACCTCGGGGTCCTTCTGACCGACACCGAACTTAGCGAGAGCCGTAACCGCGGCGGCGCGGACAATGGCGTTCTCGAGTACGACTCGATTGTAGATGTAGCGGATGTACTTGGTCGGCTGGGAGGTCTTGGGGCCCTCGAGACCGAGCAGGTGGAGGATGCGGACTGCCAGCTTGGTGAATTCGCAGTCCTCGATGAACTCGCACAGGTGGGCCAGCGCGTCCTCCTTCGATTCAGGCACAAACTTGATGAGATCGAACATGCTCTCGACCACGGCACGCTTGAACTCGTAGCCACCCTCGTCGCGAAGGATGCCGCTGAGGAAGGCGAGCATACCAGCCTGCTTACTGGGGAACTTCAGGCAGAGAGTGCGGATGGCCTCGACAATGGTGATCTTGAACTCGTCCGTGATCTCCGACATGAAGCTCGAGATGTGCTTCATGAGGCGGTCCACACTTGCCTCGTTTCCAGTCTTGAGCAGGGTTGTGATGGCAAAGGTGGCGATCGATCGGTTGCTATTGGAAATGAGCAGCTCGATGTCGGGGTTGCACACGTTGACGGCGTTCGGCTTGAAGGAGGCGAAGTTGTGGAGGATGCGGAGTGCGGCGAACTTGGTAACGGCACGGGGCGAGGTGAGGAACAGCTGGAGGACGTGGACGGCCTGGGAAACCTCGGCGTCGGTCACATCCCTCATGTCGCAGATGGCCTTGGCGGCTTCGAAGTTGACCATCTCGCTCTTGTGGCGCAGCCATCCGTCGAGAAGCTGCATCATGGGCTTGCGCAGCGAAGCGTCCTCCTCAGCCAGCTGAGCAGCCAGACGGACCAGCAGGACAATGGCGGTCGAGCTCTTGACAGCGCCGGCAGCTCCAAACTGCTGGACCATCTTGACGAGGGCCATGCGGTCGTGCATGCGCATCTGGTAGAGAAGACCGATGGCGTGGTATTGCGGCATGGTCGAGTTGTTGACGGGGAGCTGGTTGTTGGAGGAGGAGAAGCCGAGGGAGAAGCCGCTGGACGACTTTGACGTGGCAGCGGCCTCTTGCGTCTCGCTCTGCCAGCGGCGGACGACATCCTTGGCAATCGGGAGGAGATGGTAGGAGGAGACGAGAGCGGCGGAGGCTACTGAGGGGTTCTTGTCGACGATGGCCGTCTTCATGACACGCTCGATGGACTGGACGGTCGTGGCCTGGAAGAGCACATGTTAGCTGGAGAGCTCCCCACCCGCGCTGAGGGAGCTGCATCAACTCATACATCGATGATACGGCACAAGGCACGAATGGCGTTGGGGCGGAAGATGGCTTCAGTGCTGCCTCCGGTATCCTTCATGATGGTGCTCGTCACCATGATGATGTCCTCGGCGGAGTTGGCCAGCTCCTTGATGACAAGGTGGACCATCTGTCGCAAGCTGGCATCTTTGTTCTGGAAGAGCTTCGAGATGCCGAAGAAGAGGGTGGTGGCTTCATTCGTAGGGAACTTCTCGCCGGTGTAGAGGAGGAGGGCAATCTTGGTGAGGAGGATTCGGCATCGTCGCGGTTGAATCGGGGAGCTGTTGAACAATCGTGCTAGAGGCGGTATCAGCCAGGCTGGCCGGTTGGAGGCTAAGGGGGGATGCCAATTGCGCTCTCACCTTCCTGGAAAACCTGTGTCCTGTCCACCTTGACCAGCCCAAGTTCGGCGTCTTCGTCCTTCTTGCCGTAGCTCATGTTGGGCGACAGGGTTGGAGAGGGCGAGTTGGAGGTCGTCGTCGTTGATGGCTTGTCTGGACAGATCAGCTTCAGGGGATGCCACCGATGATTTGGGGTCCGGGTGCGCGGTGCCCATCACGTGATGGTGGAGTTGAGGAGGGAGGTACCCGACCTGAGCTACGTGGCATCCGATTGCCAGCTGTAGCCGCTCGGCGGTGCACTGCACCTTACCTCACCTTTGAAAGTTATTGGTACCTAGGTTTACCACGAAACTGAGGACCATGTCACGATGAGACATCGAAAACAGTAATAATTTCAGCTGGAAGTTTTTGACGCCATAATTAGCTATCTAGGTGCAACATGCAATTGTACAGAGATTATAAAATGCTGGGGAGTTGTTCTCGCCAGAAGACTGGCTATCGAGGCAACACACTCGGGTCGGCAGCTATGTCACAGAACGGTGGCTTCACGGCGCTGGATGGAGGTTAGACTTGACAACCGATCGATGAATGAGGCAACTTGATTAATTGTCTCGAGCCTAGGAAGCTCTGTGGGCAAAAGATTGAGAGTTTTAGTATTCACCGCCAGGACCGTTTTGGTGTAGGCACGAACCTGACAGAGCACTAGCAGCCTGCTTCACGTTGAAGAGCCATGAGCTCCATCATACAATATCACGAACGGTCTAGAGGTAGCCCAATCCATTTGCTCTCAGCCAAAATGCCGCCGCACCAGGTTATCATCCTTGTCAGGGGCCAAGAGCAACGTCAGTCGGCAGCAACCTCCGTCGGCAGATCTGCCGGATCGTTCAAGCTGGATTTTGACTGGGTCTCTCGAATGCCTACTGCTAAGAGGAATTCCAACTGTTGTGTTCTGCGTAATAAGATAGATCTTGTTTGGCCTCACCTGGTAAAGTGGCAAGAGCTTGAACCATGAACCCGTGCGAATCCTGACAGTGGATGCTTGGCATGCGACGACATGTGTCCGGGGATGTGGACGACGCCCGTGCCGACTAGGGTGGGGCACACCCCGGCACCCCCGACAACGACAGTGAGAGAGGGAAAAAAAACCCCCAAACAGCGTTGGTTTTGATCGAGGAGGAGCATGAGGAGCATGAGGAGCATGAGGAGCATGAGGAGCTGGTGTTTGAGAAGTTGATTCCTCGGGCGGCGGCTGCAACTTTGCGAAACGGAGGGTTCGTTCCAGCATGCAGGGTGCGTTCGAGGCCCAACAGCAAAGCGGCGGCGAGATATACGCATATCTGGTGGCAACAACACGAGGTGCATGCGTTTTCTAGATGCGATGATGGCTGAAATTACCCCGCGGCTGCCCCGCCCCTCCTCATCGCCATCATCGCGAACGACTCTGGATGCTGGTCCGCCCACGAATGGAGTCTTTCAAATGCACAAATTGAGATTTTGACCCTCATGGCGTTTTCCTGTCGGGAAACAGAAACGTTTTGGTTTGAGTTGGGATGACTGATCACCATTGTTTGGTAATGAAGTGCTGAACCCGAGTTTGGGTCGCGATCACTTGCGGACTTTTGGGAGCCGCGACGGCTGGTCGCATCATCCCGACCATCCTGCCTGCCGTGTTCTAACAGTCGAATCGACCGAAGACAACGCAATGGTGTTCATTTCGCTTCCAGGCAGTACCTCCGTGAAGCGTTGCGTTGCGACCACTTGTCGTTATCTCGGGCGCTTAAAGGAAAATGGAGTTGGTGTGGAGGGCGGCAAATGCAAGGGCTGACCAGGCATCCATCATCCCCCTTCCATCTCCATCCTCCATGCCCAACCCGGGCGGCCTGGGCCGTGGGTGCTCCCAGCCTGGCAACCCAGAGCCCAGCGGCCCAGGAGTCCAGAGCCCAGCACCGCAGCAGCCCAACCATGGCATTGCAACACTCCGGAACGGTACGGTCTGACTCACGCTAAGGCAGGTTCCCTGGCTCCATCCTTCGTGATGCGCTGATGCTGTCGTGGATGGTTGAAGGGAGGAGGTAGTCGCCGTGTGACGATGGGCATCAAGGGAAAGTCAGACGGCGAGAAATCCAGGCAGGCAGCGGGTTGTTGACGATGGTTCGGAACTGTGCCGTAGACTGGTCTCGCGACTCATGCTGTCACTACTCCCATTAAGCTCGCCCATCTCAGGAACCTTGCTAGCTGTTGTGTCCATTGCGTGTCCGCCTGCTACTTTCGTCCCTCAGCCAACTCGCCCCCCCCCCGGCCGCCGCCGCCAGAATAGACCGCGCCACTCGGGTGGAGAGGTCCCAGCACCCAGCACAAACAGCGAACAAATCCTGTTGCCAAGGTGTGTGTGTGTGTGTGTGTGTGTGTGTGTCGCACAGGGCTATCCGCCTTGCCTCCCAGGAAACCCCACCCAAAAAAAAAAGGCAGGGTAGATCGTCCGGGCTTTGGGCTGTGATGTCAGCGCCTGCGAAATTTATGTGGCATGCATGCCTGTTGCTGTCTCAACCCAGCATGATGATGCCGTCCACTCCGTGCAGTAGCTCGAACGAGAGGGTTTTATAGCACGCCTAAGCAATGTCTGTTGCACAACACGAAGAAGGGTAGCCTAGTTTGTAATCTGTTCAACATGTCCTGCCTGGCCAGAGAGAGCATAGGGGCCTGGGCCTGCCTGAGACGGTCGATGGCAGTGAGGTAGGCACCAGAAAAGGACAGCATAGATGTTACAGATTTCCACATCTGCTCTGTGTGCATGGGATGAGGGCTCGCCGGCCTGGCCTGAGTGTATTGTGTCAGACTGAATCTGGCTGGTGTCGGCTCGAAAATGCGCTGGTGGCCTGGTGCTGGCTGGATGGAGGGCCTTGAAGCGCGATGGAGGGCGAAACGCAGGTGTCGTTGGACGGCTTGCATGGGCTGCCCCACAGTTTTCCTGTAAAATCTCTTCATTAAAAACAGCCAGGCTCCCTGCCCCTCCCACTGCCCCTCTATCTGCCCCTCCACCAGCCGCCGCCCCTCCTTTTTCCTTTCTTATAATCCCCCTTCCACCCCTCCTCACACAACCTCTTCCTTTCCGTTTCCCCCTCGTCGGCATACCTTCAGGACAAGCTCCCTCTCTGCCAGCTAAGTAAGTGTCAACATCTCCGCGACCTGTCATCCATGACACACGTCGGCTGCTCGATTCCATCGACACTTGCCTCGTCAATACGGCGTGTTGTGGCCTTCCAACGGCAACACACGCTCGCAACGACAACAACATCCGTCCAACCGTCGAACTGTGCAGTTGACTAATTCTTCTCCTCTTTCTTTTAGAACATTTTCACCCCCAAAACCCAACACATACTCTTCATCCAAACATCTCGCAAAAATGGGCAAGGAAGACAAGGCTCACATCAACGTGGTCGTTATCGGCCACGTCGACTCTGGCAAGTCGACTACCACTGGTCACTTGATCTACCAGTGCGGCGGTATCGACAAGCGTACCATTGAGAAATTTGAAAAGTTCGTTTTCGGCTTCTTTCCTTTCTTTCCTCTCCTTTTTCTCTTGAAATCCTGGCGATCATTCATCATTTCGCGACGATTTTGCGCTGTTTCTGGTGTTGGCGGGGTGTTTATGCCCCTCCTTCTCTGCAGCAAAATTTCTCGTGGCAGCCCCACTTTTCCCAGAACACCACAACCCCGCCCCTCTCCCTCCTTTCGGTTTATCGCCGTCCACCTCAGCCCTTGATCATCACCCTCAAATTCCACTCTTCCATACCCTCACTTCAATATGGAATTTATCACTGACTCGAGGGAATTTCAGAGAGGCCGCCGAATTGGGAAAAGGTTCGTTCAAGTACGCGTGGGTTCTTGACAAGCTCAAGGCCGAGCGTGAGCGTGGTATCACGATTGATATCGCTCTCTGGAAGTTCGAGACCCCCAAGTACATGGTCACCGTCATTGGTAAGGCACAAGAAACTCGAGTCACACGAGTGCAAACGACTAACAAGAAACAGACGCTCCCGGCCACCGTGACTTCATCAAGAACATGATCACTGGTACTTCCCAGGCTGATTGTGCCATTCTCATCATTGCTGCCGGCACTGGTGAGTTCGAGGCTGGTATCTCCAAGGATGGCCAGACTCGTGAGCACGCCCTTCTCGCCTACACCCTCGGTGTCAAGCAGCTCATCGTCGCCATCAACAAGATGGACACCACCAAGTGGTCCGAGGAGCGTTTCACTGAGATCATCAAGGAGACCACCAACTTCATCAAGAAGGTCGGCTACAACCCCAAGACTGTTGCCTTTGTCCCCATCTCCGGCTTCAACGGCGACAACATGCTCCAGCCCTCCACCAACTGCCCCTGGTACAAGGGATGGGAGAAGGAGGGTGCCAAGGGCGCCAAGGTCACCGGCAAGACCCTCCTCGAGGCCATCGACGCCATTGACACCCCCAAGCGTCCCACCGACAAGCCCCTTCGTCTTCCCCTCCAGGATGTCTACAAGATCGGTGGTATTGGAACTGTTCCCGTCGGCCGTATCGAGACTGGTGTCCTCAAGCCCGGTATGGTCGTTACCTTCGCTCCCGCCAACGTCACCACTGAAGTCAAGTCCGTCGAGATGCACCACGAGCAGCTCACTGAGGGTCTTCCCGGTGACAACGTCGGCTTCAACGTGAAGAACGTCTCCGTCAAGGACATTCGTCGTGGCAACGTTGCCGGTGACTCCAAGAACGACCCCCCTCAGGGTGCCGCTTCTTTCACCGCCCAGGTCATCGTCCTGAACCACCCCGGTCAGGTTGGTGCCGGTTACGCTCCCGTCCTCGACTGCCACACCGCCCACATTGCCTGCAAGTTCGCCGAGCTTCTCGAGAAGATCGACCGCCGTACCGGCAAGTCTGTTGAGGCTTCCCCCAAGTTCATCAAGTCTGGTGACGCCGCCATCGTCAAGATGATTCCCTCCAAGCCCATGTGCGTTGAGGCTTTCACTGACTACCCTCCCCTGGGTCGTTTCGCCGTCCGTGACATGCGTCAGACCGTCGCTGTCGGTGTCATCAAGGCCGTCGACAAGTCCACTGGCGCCGCTGGCAAGGTACGTTTCACTTCATCATCTCATCTTGTACAACAGTCATGCTAACCCACAACTCTCAGGTCACCAAGTCCGCTGCCAAGGCTGCCAAGAAATAAGCGATCTTCCCATCAGAATCTAATGATGGGTCGCAAGACCGCCTATGACCTTTGGACGATCGGAAGTACTCACTTCTATGACTCTACGAATCTCCTTTGCGCTGCGTGAGGACTCGGTTGTTTTTGGGGCACATTATGAGAGGAAGGGATCGGTTTATTTTCCGCGTCACCGGATCTTCTCATGAAAAGTGCTTTGGTACAACAAAATAGAGTCCCTAGAAGTGATTCCCCCCCCCACCCCAATTCTGTTCCTTGCTGCTGTGCTATGATGCTGTGTCTGTCTTGTTCATCCTCTCGTAGATTTCGCCAAGAACGTAATTTTGATCTCTGCCCAGCGAAGATGTGTCTGCCCGGTAACGTCGCCAACCCCCGATGATGGAATACGTACTGCTGTGGCGCCCCGGATGTTTCTCCATGGCCGTTCAACATCCGATTAGCCGCTGTGAGCACCCCTTGTGTTGTCGGCGCCGACTGGACTTCACAAGACTATTGGTTGAGCATTGAGGAATTTTCACCAAGGTACCTAAGATAGGATGCTGTTTTTGAACTAGGTTGTGATCGCGATGTTTACACACTACATCACGACAGGCGTTTGCACTCTTGCGTCGTAAGTTGCGTGTGATTACAATGTAATGTACAAGTGATACAAATATTCTACGCGGTACATGGTGATACAAGTCCTCGCTCATCAGCCTCCCAACCTTCATGGCTCTGATCGAGGGGCCGCTTCCTTCGCCTCCCCTGTCAGTTCATGCTCTTCCGGCCTCCATTCCTCTTCCTGCTGCTGCTGCTGCTGCTGCTCTCTCACCTGGTCCTCTAGTCGTTGCACCTCGAGTTCCTCTTCCACATTCTCTCCTCCAAGCTTCTGCTCCTCACCAAGCCCCAGCAGCTCCGCCTGAACAGTATCCGCGGCCGACTTACCGTGCACCCACGTCACAAGCTCCCCATCCGCAATCCGTCGCGCAACATCAAGGTATTTCGCCCTGTGCTCTAGCACGCCACCACCTTCCTCGATCAACCCCATGTCCAGCGCCAGTTCAGCTCGCCTTCCGCCGTGCAGACCGGCTTCGATGCTCGTGTACTTGAGCTTGTGCCCCTCGTAGTCGAGCTCGACGGCGCGGCGGACCTCGAGGCCGATGAACTCGAACGTCCTGAACCCCTTGCGGTGCTCGAATATCTCGTTATCAGCCTTGGCCTTGCGGCCGGGGCGGCTGCTCTGAGCTTCTTCGCCCGCGGACGGCCGCGACAACGGAGCAATATCGCTCTCGGGGATGAAGAGGCGGGGCGGCGTGCGGAGGTTACCGGATGCGAGATCGAGGTCGGAGGCGTCGACGAACGCACGCAGCGCCGGCACCGCTTCGACATCTGTGAGGGTGGAGATGGTGGACGTGGCAAGGCGTATGTCGATGGGGCGGTCTGGGAGCGGTACGTCGATGAGGGAGCTGTTGCTTATGACGCGGACGTGCTTCGTGGGGCTGGCGTCCCACGTGAGGCGTCGGTCGGCGGGGAGCTCGTCGGGCACAGCGACGTGGATCTCGAGGAAGGAGAGAGGGGTAGAGGTCGGGTGTATCTGCGTTGAGCCATCGGCGGGATCGAGGAGGTATTTCGCGCCTCTCGTGGGTGCGCCGGCAGCAAAACGGAGGATCATGATGGTTGAGGCGGGAGTGCCTGGGGCGAGGGTGTTGAGAGCGGCAAGACCATCGGGGCGTGGGACCACGGCCGAGAAGATGCAAGGTCTGCCTTGGCCTTCCTGAGTGGGAGCTAGGACAGCGATACCATCTTGAGCCTCGAGGTTCTTGACATTCAATGTTCCGTTGTCGTGGTCAAAGAGCACATGGCCAAAGGTGCTCGAGACGGTCTGCTCAGGGTTGCTCCAAATTGACTTTGTGTCAATATCATTTGGCATTGGGCTCTTGATCATGGATGGAAGACGATCAACCAGCGCTTGCGTACTGATCAATGTATCAGCGTCACGAGTCATCGGCAGGATCCAGCGTGACCAATTGCCGAGCCTGTCTTTCCAAGCCCACCTGTCTTGAGCATTGGCGACAGGGTTCAGGACACCGCCCGCAGAGATGAAATCCTGAACCAGAGCTGCGGTCGAGGGGGTTTGGACATGTGCCGTGTACAGCAGGCGCCACAGGATATGTCCCATGTGTTCGAGATCTTGTCCAGGGAGTTCCAGGTCGTTCTGCGACTTGATCCACTTTACGCGTACCTGGTGAGCGTCAGTCTGAGAGTCTGTCCGGAGAAAGTAGGTGGTCTTACCAGTCCAGAGTCCTCCAAGACAGGAGTGGTCTTGGTCAAGCGTCCCAAGTCGTTCAGAAGAGTATTCTTTAAGGCTGTGCCCGCTTCAGTCTTGGCCGACTGAGGAGGACACAAGACAAATGTCTCGGTGGAGATGGCGTTCACCAGGCCCTCAATGTTATCAATGATGGCCTCGGCTGTCGCTCTCCTGGCAACGATGCGGAGCTGTGCTGAAGAGTCGCCAAAGGTCAAGGACTCTCCCGCTTGGAGGAGTTCTTTCCTGATACGGTCGATGCCATCAAGACCCTCGTCTGTACTGCATAAGTCACAGGCAAAAGAACGCTATTGGAAGACAAACTTACGACCGGTGTGCAGAGCAGCCGCCGCAGCGGTGTCTTTGAAGATTATATTCACTTCGTTAAGAGCCTCCACGCGCTCCCAGATATCCAACATCCACGTCGTTCGCATGAGAGTAAAAACGGCGCGGGACTTGACAGACGCATTGGGCGGCAGCTGCAGGTCTTGGACAGGTCTCAAGCTGTAGGGACGAGCCATCCACGGCCGAGGCTCTCGCACGTCTGCCGGTCCGGACGACCCCTTCGCGGTCTGGCTCGTCTTCTTGTTGGCGCGGATGTAATGCGACACCTGGGCGCTAGTGAAACCCTCCGAGAGAACCTCGTGCAGAGACCAGAACTCGTTGCCAGACAGCAGCTGCGCATGAGGGCGCAGCTCCTCAATGTTGGCGAGTGCCTCCTCCGGGGACGCTTGCTCATGCAGCGCGTCGACCCTGGCGCGCATGGCGGCCTCCGTCTCCTCTTCGGTCAGGCCTTCCTCGGCGGCGGCCTCCTGGATCGTCCGCCGTGGTTTTGAACTCAAGTTGTCCCTCATGATGATGGTGTGGGCCCTCTGTCCGAGTATCTCCACATCCAGCTCCTCGGGTTGCAACGTGACCCGCCGGCTGCCGATGCGCCCATGATGAGGCCTCTCCTTTTTCACACCCTGCTCTTGCTCCCGGACTTCGCTCAAGCCTTCGGAGTCTCGGAATCGGTAGTTGGCGGGCGCGCCGCGCGCTGTGCGTCGTCTGGGTTCTCGTTCTTGTCGGCGTCGATCGATTTCATGCTCGACATATTCTTCGGGACCAGTCGGTTCGAACTGATCGAGCCATTCCAACGAGTCGTCTTCCGGCCTGGGTCGGTTTGCTGTTCTGTCATCGAGATCGTTTTGTACGGTTTCGAGATGCTCTTTAGAGCTGATCGATTCGATCCAAGTCAGAGAATCCTCCTTCGACGATGACTTTGACGGTTTCTTGGAATTTTCGGGAACCTCCTTAGCTGATTCGAGTCGTTCCCAAGGATTCTCAGAGCTGTAGAGGCGCAACTGGCGAGTCGATGTGATTCGAAGAGGTTGCGCTTGGATTCTCGGCGGTGCGCGGGGCTGTGGCCCGGCAAGGAGCCTCAACTGGCATCGGAGGCAGACATTGCGAGCCTGAGCTGCTCTGGAGATCATCAGGGCGGGTTTTCGGATGGGTGAGGACTGTGTTGTATCCTCATTACGGCTTGGACATTCAGGAGCTCCTCGAAATTTCGTCCATTGCTGCTGGGACAGGGGACGAACGTATTGCGATAAGATAAGAATTTGTTCCTTTAGGTGGACCCAGGCCCCACACCTCTCAACGCGCGACGCGGTTGCCCTCTTCCAGATGACATCGCCAGTCAAAGAGCGCGCAGTATATTCTTCGTGGCAAAATTTATGGACTCCTCATCTCAGCATCATAACACCAAGTGACCGAGTCGAATCGTCTGCAACTACGTTACGTACGGATAACACCACAATGCCCGCTGGCAGTAGGAGACGGCGGGAGGTAACCCATTGCCCTCCCCCCCCCCCGGCCTCCAAACCAACAGCACCAAATTGACCCCGACATGCAGGTGGATGATGACGCCGATGAAGATGATCAGCGACCGCGCCAGCGAAGGACGCGCGACAACTCCGCAGAGGAAGGACAGGAAGGTGGCGAGGACGATGTAGACGCCTCACGCATGGACGCCGAACCCACGGGTGACCAGAATCTTGCAAGAAAGCTGATCCGCTACGCAATGGCGTGCGATTACGCCCGACAGCCGATACGAAGAGATGGCATAAAGGAGAGGGTACTCGGGGACCAGGGTAGGGCCTTCCGCCGGGTACTCGACACCGCCCAGGGGATGCTGCGCGAGGTCTGGGGCATGGAGCTGCGGGAGCTGCCGATGCGGGAGAAGCACTCGCTTGAAGAGAAGCGCAAAGGTCAGAGCCTCTTTGCTCTTGCGCTCGCTTTCCAACACTGACTCAACAAAGCCATAAAATCGCAGTCGCAAGGAAAGACGAGCAGCGGCGTCTACGTACTCTCCTCCACCCTGCCCGAAGCCTACCGGTCCCCCGCCATCATCGGCCCTTCCAAGACACCAGATCCCGACGCCGAGGCGGCTTACGTCGCGTTCTACACAATCGTTATCACAATCATCATGCTCAGCGGCGGCGAGCTCAGCGACGCCAAGCTACGGCGGCACCTGCACCGGCTCAACGCCGAAGACAACGTCGGAACCGAACCGACGGAGGACGTGTTGAAGCGTATGCAGGCGCAGGGCTACGTGATCAGGCAGGTGCAGCGGGATGCCGGGACCCAGGCACAGGATGCTATGGAGAACACGATGTGGTATGTCGGCCCGCGCGCCCAAGAGGAGATCGGCGCCGACGGCGCCAGCGGGCTAGTGAGGCAAGTGTGGGGGCCGCAGGAGGGCGACCATGCGACGGATGAGCTTGAGAGGAAGATACGCGCGAGCTTCCGGCTAAAGGAGAAGCCGGCGGTGGCCGGGGAGGGTTCTGAGAATGGCACGCCGGTCGTCGAGCCTTCTGGCACTGCCAGCGGGCGAAGGCGGACGGCGGGAGCGGCTAATGATGATGATGATTGAACGAACAAACCAAGCGGGTCGGGGAATGTGATGAGAAAAATCACGAATGCCATTTTCTGGTACCCTCAGGGTATCTCTGCCAGTGATTCTACTGCGACATGTTGCTCGTTCGCCTCAACGCCGTTTCCCGATTGTTCCTAGTTCCATCCTACACCATTCGAGCGAAAGCCAGTCGTCATAAATCGCAGATTACTCGTTATCTCGCTGAGGTGGCGGGCCGGCAGGCTGCATCATTTTCTGTGATCGAGGTAAAGTCAGCATTGCTGCCTGCAATGGGACATCGGAGGGCTGCAACGTACGCGGATGAGTCGCGCCCGGACAAGGTGCACCGGTTCATTCTCGGCGAGCGCGATGTATGCGAGCATGGGCGGATGTCCGACAATGGACGCATAAGTGTCACGGTGGATGTTCGTCTTCCACTCCCAGCTCGTTGTGTCGGGGTGTCCTGTGCCGATGAATTTGGACTGGAGACGCTCCAGCTCCTGCTGCGTACGAAGTTTGTCGGCCTACAATGTCAGATCCAGGTCGAAGAATAGGACTGTAAGAAGTCACTTACCATTGTGGGGATGCGCGAGAGGGGCGGACTTGAATGAGAATGGTGAAGATGCTCGGTTATGAGGACCACACGTCTACTGATGTGCATGTCGAATGTCGATGTTTGCGCCGGATCTTGATTAGGTAACCCGTCCGATAAGGTACCTAAGATAAGGTCCCGGTCAGGCACCTGCAGTTGGGGACGCGCTGCATCCAAACGCGACGAGACTCGATTCGACGACAATCCATTATGCCCTTGTAGAACCCCAATCACCAGAGGCTCGTCACATCGCGTACACGTTTATCTTCACATTCACATGGAGGTCAGCCATTGGCATTTCTCAAGCCCACTATACTTCAAGACGTTGGGGCCACCCTTCAATTGACCCAACACATCGACTCGGACCACACTCACTCACCCGATACTCACTCTCATTGCGAATCTCTCCATCCCATCACCCAACCCTGCAATCATCGCGAATCCTCAAGCGCACCCCCCGCACACTCACCGCGCATCTCCCATCGCCAGGATGCTCGAACCCTGGCTCCAGCTCCAAGCCCACCACGCCTCCCACGCTCAGACGGCCGCCGCCATCGAGTCAACCCGCAACGCCTGGTCCCAGCACCACGAGAACGACGACGCCCGCGTCCGCTACACAGGCACCTATGACGAGGTCGTCGAGTCTATCCGCAAGCGCTACGCCGACCCGGCCCCCGACTCCTGGGTCGCCGCGCCAGCCCACGATGCCTTCCCCCCGGAGCTCGACGCTCTCTTCGCCCGCCTCAAGGCCCGCGACGCCGAGGCCGCTGATATCGAGGCCATGATCGCCCGCGAGAAGGCCCGCTGGTACCGTCGCACCCTGCGCGACGCCGTTGCCGGCGCCCAGGCCGAGAGTATCATGGGTCGCCAGGCGTACATGGCCGCTCTCGAGGGACGGGACGACGCCGCAGTCGCCAACGGCACCACCACCACCACCACCAGCATCAACGGAGGAGGCGACTGGGCCGCCGGCGCCGACGCCATACACCGCGCCCTCTCGTCGCAGGTCGCCAGCGCCCCTTCCGTAGAGGACGTCCTCTCCAGGCTCGAGCTCGCCGGCTCCGATGGCCCGAAACGCGCAGAAGCCTACGTCGACCTCTTCTTCCGCGACCCCTCGACGGGCGAGATTCCCGCATCATGCGCCGCCGCCGTCGACAGTCTGCGCGGCGGCGCCCCGCTCGAGGCCGTCGTCGCCAGGCTGGCCGGCGCCAGGACCGGCACAACGGTCGCGCGCTCGCAGACGGACCAGCACAGGCGCAAGCTCGCCGAGCTCAAACGCGCACAGGCCGCGCACCTGAGGGATAAGACACTCAAGGCGGAGAGCCGGCTGCGCAAGCAGGGACCCAGGGTAGAGGACGGAGTGTACGAGAGCCTGCCCGACGGGGTGGCCATCGAGCATGTGCGCGCTTGCGCGCTCTGTCAGGTGCTCGCGGGGCTGGGCGTCGGGGCGCAGAAGGTGTACAGGACGCTGGAGAGACTCGCAGAGACACACGTCAGTCACATCGCCTGTCTTGGACGCTGAAGAATGGTGCTAACAATGGAAACAGGACGAGCATGTCAGGTCTGAGCACAGGTGCGCCGCGGCCGAAGACTGCGTACAGCTCACCGACGAGGACGTCGACATGTCGGGCAACGAGGAAGCCACGAGCCCCGCCATCTGTAGAGAGTGTGCTGAGACCCAGAGCCATGCTGTCGTCTACTGCTCGACGCGATGCGCCGCCGCCCATTTCCGGCAGCATAGGGAGACTGTGCACGTTCCAGGGCGGCGGGATTCGAGCAAGTCTGTTGAGCATGACACGAAAGACTTGGTATTCGAGGACGACAATAGGTCCAAATACCATGCGGAAGATATCACAAAGTTCATATGGACGCTTGACGATGCGTTGCAGCGCTTCTTCAAGGGAAAGAACCCAGACGTCAAGATTCTTTCCGTTGATTAGATCAATGCTAGAAACCAGAGCAAGAGAGAAAATCCAACATAAATTCTGCAAACGTTGAAGGCATCTTCACTTTTTCGACTCGAAATCCCGCGACCATCATGGCTTGCCACTGTCCTGGTAATCACGAACACTACAAGGTGCGTCGTAGCAAATAATTCCCTAAAAGTCTACGGCTCGACAATTACCTGAACGACGGCTGCGGATAGTCCGAACCAGCCAGCCTTTGGCTAACAATCCAGTCCTTGGGTGACAACCCACCCTTTCCCCTGACTAAAGGTATAAAGGTTTTTTCTTCTTGTCTTCATTTCCTCGTGTTGTTCAATCGTAAACCCTGCTTGCCCACGAGCGTGACGTCTCTCGTTCCTGCAACCTCCTACCGTGTCTTCCAATGAGGCTGCATTCCCAAATCTCCATCCAAGCAAGCGAGCACACGCTGGGCTGGGCTGAGATCAAAAGACGTCTGTCTTTGCCCCAAGTCTGATCTCTAATGCAAGTCGGCTTCATGACAAAATGGCAAGATGGGGATGGCGCAAGTGTGCGGACAGCCGACTCAGCTGGATGGAGCGTACTGCTTGGTTATTCTCTCGGTTTCCTCCATGCCGTTAATCATAGAGGTCAGAATCATCTTCAGAAATGGCTTCGCTGCTTCGGCAGTGCTCATCTCGTTCGCCTCTTCGATCCGCATCTTGGCCTGCTTCGGTTGGCTACGAGGGGGACGGCCTTGTCCAATGACACCCACGGTCTCTCTGTGGTGACGCTGCTCTTCCTCACGGGCAATCTGCTCAACAGACTTTTCAAATGCCCCAGCACCGGCGTAGAATTGGCGGTGAACCACGCTATTGTGCTTCTGAACGTCAGATCGCTGGTAGATGCCCGCCTTTGAATGCCATTCAGGATACAACGGGTACATCTCCTGCCAGTCGGGGTCAAGGCTGGTCAAGTTTTGGAAGGAAGGACCACCGCCAGGGTAGAAGTCCTTGACCTCGTCGGAGTGCTTGGTATCCCAGATGTGAGGGCCCCTGGTGGTGCTGCTCGCCGTGTGCTGGGTGATTTGCGTGCCGAAAGCCGGCATCCGAGTAGTCTCGGGGACCGAAGTGTGGCGCAACCCCTTGAGAGGGGAGGCGACCTCATTGAACTGAAAGGAAACCCCGCCACTGGCATTTGCCGGGCACAGCATCTCCGTTGCCGCCAGCTTGTTGGTGTTCTGCAGCAGAGCACGGAACTCGACAGCAGCAGGGTCATCGTCGGCAACAACAAACTTATGGGGCGTGTTGTTCTGAGGGTTACGCAGGGTTGGGTCGATGTTGCCGGCCTTGTACTGGCGCTGACCGGGTGGGCCGGCAGTAAGAGGTTTGGGTGCACCAGGGCCGCTGGCCAGGTTTGACTTGTAGACCGTGTTACCGCCATAGGTATTGTCGGCGCTCTGGAACTCAAGACCATCAAGTTCGGGGGGGAGGCTGTTGAATTGTCTGACGGGGCCAGTCTCTCGCTGCTTTCCTTCTGCGGAGAATATCAGGGCACCCGTTCGAAAGGCGGTGGGAGATGTGGAACGGCCAGCGTCCAAATCGGAAGATCCGAAAGAGAAAGTTCCGAAAGAGGGGGTGGCAGATCGGCTATTCGTGTTGTTGCCTCCGGTGGAAGCGGCAGACCGCGCGCCAGGACGAGCACGAAGAGCCTTCTGAGCCTTCTGCTGGTTCGGGTTCGGGTATGACGCCAAACTATTCAGTGACTTGACGGTGAGGGTCGTGATCGGATCTTCCGACATGTCTTCGTCAGGCTCATCCTGATTCATGTTGCACTTCTCGGTTGGCTTGCAGTTATCAAAGATGGGCTCCGAAGAGATGACCGGTTGATTGGGGGGCACGCTGCCAGGCCAGATCTGAGAAGGCTCCATATCGGCTGGAGACGGAGACCTCGGACTTTGGGCGGAGGCAATTGGGCTAACAGCTCGATCGAGATTCTGTTGAAGAGGCGAATACTGAGGAACAACAGAGTCAGGATTCATGGATGCGTTGTTCCTCGAGTGACTACTGCTCATGGGCAGACTAGCGATGACAGACTTGGGAAGAAAAGATAACTCGGAAGAGGCAGCAGAGGTCATTCCCCATTTGTGACTGCGAACGCGACGGGTGGGAGCCTGGATAGGTTGGAGACTGTCCGGGTTGTAGATGGTTCCGGCAGTGGTGTAGGTAAACTTGGGAGGCGCGGACGGAGTTTTGCCGTCGGTCTTGGAAGACATGATGGTGGCGGCTGTCGAGTCCGAAATGGGCAATAAATGAACCATGTGAGGCAGGAGAAGAGGTAGTGGATGGTCTTTGAAGAAGGACCAAGGGTAGATGATGATGTTGGTGCCTCAAGGGGAAAGTGTTCTCTTGAGAAAATGCTGTTGATCACGCAATTAGCAATGGCAAGCGGGGTGCGCGAAGGTGAGGACAAAGCCTGACCATGTAGAAAGGGCTCACAACGGATCAGACGGCAGGGTCGAGACCAGACAGAACACTGATCGCTCCTTCAAATCCAAATACCTTCCTGTCCAGAAATGGCGATTTGAAGGAGCCCTTTCAAGTGAAGGCCACCCAAAGGGGGAAAAGATGTTGACGTCTACTTCTCAAGCAGGTCGCTCCATCCAGATGGGTAGAGGTCTCTAAAGTATGGCGGAAGGATGAAGGAGATGTAAGTTCGGCGTCTCGACTCAGTAGTCAGACAGGACGGGTGGGGTGAGGTGGAAGTAATGGAATCGAAAGGAGGCGGCAAGGAGAGGGAATGGAGGTGGCAGAAATATAGCTGCCACAGTAAGAGAAAAATGATATGGACTAGAATATGAATACGGAGGTCGGAGCCAGAGTATGAGAAGTGGGAAGGCAGGTGCGAGGTAGGAAGGTGCGAAGGCAGGAAGACAGGAAGGCAGGAAGGCCGAAGGTGAGAATCAAAACGTCTAGACGGCAGGTGCGAGGCCTGGAAAGTACCGTACGTCGGTGGACCGCGACTGCCTCGAATATCTATGGTCATAGACCGACGTCAGGGCAGGACACATCTGCCTAGAGAAGTCTTGTCTGCTGGAGATGGCTCCGTGAGATGCCCTCGGACACAAAGACCTCTTCGAGCCCGGTCGAAGGGGGCAGATTCGGTGTGCTGAATGCGGGTGACTGCTGTCTATGATTGTCCGTCGTGCTAGCGGATGTTCCAAGGATAAGAGCCGGTGTGTTGAATATCCACAGATGATAACGGTAGAAAGTTTGACGGTCGTTGCGAAGTGTTTCGTTGAGTCGTCCCCGAGTTGACAAGTGTTCTTCTAAGCAGCAGTGATATGAGAGCTGCACTGGATGGGTGATGATGATGAAGCGATCATCATGAACATTGAGGTCGAAGCGACGCACCACGCTCTCCCTCGAACGTATCAGGCCAGTTGCGTACATCATCTTGACCAACCGGTGGCGTGTATTGACTTACGAGGGTCTGATGAGCATGGAGATTGAGTTGAGAGTGATGGGAAATCTGCTCGCATCATATACAAGCTGTGCAGCGCCGTTATATGATCGTCACGAGGATATATCGCCCCCTTTTATACATCCTGACGCCGTCTATGCAGCTCACCTTGCAGATGATACCACCTCCCTCAACATCCCACCCACGCCATGCAGCTCCAATACAACCTGCCACGCCAACAAGTGGAGTCAACCCTTCGCCAACAATCTGGGGCCGCCTCACTCACCTGCGCGTGGCCCATCAAACGGCCCTCCCCGCAACCCATATCCGCCATCAAAACCGCCTCCATTGACATATGGTGCTCCAATACTTTCATCATATTCACGTTCAGAGAAACATCCTGCCGGCCTCTCATCCTCTGCCGTCTCCCTTGAGTGCCACCAAGCCATTCGTCCATACGATGCTCCCACTCATCGGGCACGAACGAGCATCATGACGATCAAAGCTTACCGCCGGGCACTTCTATACAAACAGCGCTTCGACGTACCAGGCTTCTTCCGCTCAGTCAGACAGATCGATGTCTTTTCAGCTCCCTTCAGATGCCACCTGCCACTGGGGAAAAGGAGATCCAAGCGTCGGAGGCAAGGGGGACATCATCACAGGTTACCGCCGACAGCAGCAATAGCAGCCTTGGCGCGGGAGCTCATGGCACCAGCATGCCATGGACCTTTCAACTGGCGAAAACAAGCCTTGCACACAAACGAAGCGAGACAGCGGTCGTAGTCCCCCTCCCCATCCCCCTCCCCTCCCCTCATGACCTTGATATCTTCCACGACGCCTTCCGAAGAACAACTTCAACGCGTGTGCCCCGACCTCGAGCATCACTACCACAGAGACCAAGAAGCCACCCTAACCGCTGAAAGAAACCCACCTTTGATAAAAGTGTCATAGTCCATTCCTCCCACCAGCTAAAGCTCAACTCACAGTCGCGTCAGCACCGAACCCAAGCTACCGGCCAGCCGCTCAGAACCCTCCACCTCAGCACCCCCAACAACCGTCAAACTGTCGCGGCAGTCGAAATTGCCGGCCGACCGGGCACAAGCCACCGGATAGGGCACCAACTCCACTCCTGAGAGGTCAAAGGTAGATCCGCGCGGCGACCCCGTTCTAGAAGGGATTGTTTGGGCCTGTCACAAGCCAAGCGGCGGGCTCCCGGCTCCCTTATAAGACGTCCAACAAGCCCCCAGCACTGCACAGCACAGCCCTAAACACCCAGGCGCGACGAGGACGTCGAGTCGCATGCCTGGTAGTCCCAAACACAGACGCCACCCCGCGCTGTCAGGCAGAATCAGGCCACTTGGCCAGGTGGCGAGGAACGCGCTACGCAGCAGGGTCCAGTCGTTCGTGGACTCCTTCCTATGGATGTGAGTGCTAGTCAAACATGAGGCACAATAGGGCCGACACATACTCATGAGATGAGAGATAGACAACCAACAAGCGAAGTATACGCCCTCGCCTCGTGTTCCTGACTAAAGCTAGGTTCCTCACGCTGTTTCCTAATCTGCCTTCGAACGGCGTAACGGCTGCACGACGAGCCGTCCACCGCCTGAGATCCAGAGGCCCGGCAGGCAAGAGACTCGCCTCGATCCCAACCTCCGCCATAATTTGTCAGAACGTCCGCTTCCTCCTGTCTGTCGGTCGCGCGCTACAAGCTCCAAGCCTCCTCTCACCCCTCATCCCCCCCCCAACTCGATCATTCCATCTGCATCTACAAAGGCGCCGAGGATGGACCGGTGCCGTCAAAACATTCAACTCCGACACAGTGTTCCGTACATAGTATGATAAAGTGAAACGATCACAAGAAGTGAATTTTGTGCGACGCTTATCAAACTCCGTTTTCTCCGTCCACTCTCCATTTCAACAGAGGGAGTCAGGTGTCCGGACCGAAGAGCCCAAAAGTGAGAAAATCCGAGGCCAGGATATATACGGGTGGGCGAGAAAGGGAAGGTTTGTAGTTTGGTGGGGCTGGCCGCGGGGCGCATCTTCAAAGACGGAAAAACGGTCCCGCCAGGGCCCAAAAAAGTTGGCTCGAGTCATGAAGGATTGGATCGAAGTGAAGTGCTGCGTCTCCAAACGCGGTTGAATGTAATCCGGTTCGAGTTTCGCAATCAATAGTTTTCGACGACGAGAAAAGAAAATTAGAGAGGTCCCTGAGGATAAGCACTGCCAGGGATCATGCCACCGCCAGGTCCCCTGTTGGTGTTGGGACCACGCGGCCCGGAAAGCTGGAAGTCGGGATTGTTGTTAAGAAGCACGTCCTGCTGACGGGGTTGAGGCTGCCGTCGAGGCATGGGCTGACCACCGTAGCCGGGCATGGGCGGGGGCGGGTTCCATCGGGGGTTCACGCTCCTCTGGGAGATTGACGTGAAGTTGGAGCGATCAGACTCCGCGCCAGGACTACGAGCACGAGCTCCACGCTCCTGACGAGGGTAGTCGTAGGTGTCGGATGGCGGCGGGTTGGGCTGCATCGGCGGCGGCTGGGCAACTTCAGGGGGTGTCGAGGACGCGAACCGGGGGTCAATGTCTTCGTAGTAGTTGTTGCTTTGTGGAGTAACTTGCTGCGGTGAATTGCGCCCAACCAACTCTGCTGGCTGGGAACCCCCCAGCGGCGATGGCACACTCGGCGAGTTCCTTCCCTGGCCCTGAGCCCAGGCTTGACGTGGGGGCAGGTATTGTCTAGTTGCATGTTAGGGCAATTGTGATAAGGGGTGACTAAACATAAGGACTTACTCGTCGGTGCTGTACTTGCTGCCGTCGCTCATGTACGTGTCATGGCGGCGGTTAGACGTATCTTGCACGCCCTGTTGTAAGCCCACCATACCAGCGATGTCCGCGTCGCTGTCACGAAGCCCTCCAAAGGATCCATACCCTTGAGGGGCCTGAGCAGGGCTGCCAGAGACTGCATCCATCTCGACTGCCTGCCCGACCATGCCACGGGGCTCGTCACTAGGAAGGGGCGGTGGTGACTCTGCGCGCGGCAGGCTCGCTCTGTTGGGGTTGTAGGCTTCGTAGTTGCCAGGCAGAGAAGGGTTCGTGCTGTTGTTTGTACTGTAGTTGGTGGCACCCTCGTCGGAGCGTCCTTCGAAAGGCCCATCGTAAGCGTTGTGGGGGCTCTGCTGCCTCTCGTAGGGACCTGGGCCGTTCTGATAACCGGGAGTGGACCGTCCAGACATCATGGCCCCGCCGGCCATGGCACCCGCGGCGGCATAACCGCCTCTGGAAGGTCCATATCCTCCTCCTCTAGCGTTCGGCGGAGGGCCATACCCTCCGCGGCCACGGGGTCCGTAACCTCCCCTTCCGCCCGTTGGCGGGGGACCGCCGTAACCGCCTCTACCGCCGTAGCCACCTCGGCCGCGGTATCCGCCCGAGGGGGCGCCTCCGCGACCCCTAGAGTTCATGCGGTCGAACTGTTGATTGCTGTCAGATGGACCTCTGCGCATGCCGTAAGCGTCCTGGGGCGCGTTGATGGGGTTTCCGTATTGGTCACGCTCAGGGCGAGGCACAGAGCCGGCTCGCGAGGGAGGTGCGGTGCTGTTGTATGTGTTCATGTCCGAGGCCGGGTTGCTTGGGGTCCTCTCGATCGGGCTACGGTTCGTGAGGGGGATACGCTCATCGCTGACCTGATCGTCCTTCTTCTGGTCCTCAAATGTTGCGAAGGTGGGCAAGTGATCTGCCCCGCCGTTGCCGCCGCTCAGGACAGGCATGCTAGGCTGAGACCCGGTGGAAATGGCGGCCTTGGACTGCGCCTCGCGGTTGAAGTAGTTTTCTCCGCTCATTTCAGCGTTTTCGGCAATTTTGGCCTTCCTGGCCTTCCTGCTGATCAGCGTTCGGCGCATGGCGCAAGATACAAGCCCGCTGAGGCCGACCATGATAGTGGCGGCAAGCACGATGTAGGAGCCCCAGGCAAGGTGGGGGATAAAGACCAAGACATCGACAAGGAAGGCCAGCAGGCACACGAGGAACGTGATGAAGGAGAAGATGAAAACGACGAGAAGATAGCGAGAAGAATGAGACGGCGAGTGAAGGTGAGCAACGACGGCGAGGATGAACAAAATTAGCGTCAGCAGCGCAGCGACTGGATGGACGATCAGAATGGCCGTCAGACTGTTACGTGTTCCTTCGGGTAGGTCAAAGTCGTTGGAGCGACCTCCGAGACCACCTGCGATAGTCAGTTTCCTGATATCTCACGCACCAGGCAGCGCGATGTTGACGGTGTACTTACTGAGGTCATAACCAATCTGGATGGCAGAGCAGTCGCCGCGGTCGCAAAACCCTAGGACGCCATAGTCGACGCCGGCAAAGCTACCAAGCGGTATCGCAGTAATGATGGGGACCGAGAGGACGGACAGTAGAAGTAGGGCGAATGCCGCAAAGAGCAGCACCGACAGAGGTGTCGCCGGTCGCAGCATGGTGTCGTTGTGTGTAGTCGGCGGGTTGCCAGGCTATGCTTGTGGTACCGAAGTCGTGGTGGGGAGTGCCAGCGTCGTCAAGACGCGGCAAATGGAAAAGGTCGTCGACGGCCGCTCGAGGATGTCGGTACGTTTGGTGATCGGAAGCAAGGCGGTGTCGGCGGTCGAGGGTCGGCGTGTGAAGGGTGGGATGGGTGGTTCACTAGCGACTTGAAGACGTTGATAGCATTGTCGAATCGCGCAACACCAAAAAAAAGTTACGTGGTTGTGAGGTCGTTACAGTATCCAAATGGTCGACGTCGTGGTCGTGGCTTTTCTGTCCTGCTCCGCCCTGGGTGTCTTGAGTTGCTTCCTTTTGTTTCACAGCTGGCGTCACTGGGATTCCGATTTGGATCGCGTCGTGTCGGTCGTCCCCGCCGTCAACGAAGGTGATGCGATTAAAAGAGTCGGCACGGGTAGATGGCGCACTGCTCTTCGTGCAAAGCACCAAAAAGAGCAGTCGGGTTCGAGAAGAGAATGAAACGAGTGAGCGAAAAGAAGGACTGTAAGGCAAGGTATCCGCCACAAGCCTGGTGGTGGAGGTTCGGTATGTGATGGTGTGGGAGATCAGGAAGGTGGCCGCTGGTGGGTTGCGCTGAGGGGGACGAAGGACGGGAGGGGGATTCTGGAATCTGGCGGGAAGGGGGCGTTGTGACTGCCCTGCGCCCTGGTCACTGCTGCCCTCTGATCGCAATTGCCCGGTATTATTAGGGTGTCCGCTGTGGGAGCGAGCAGTAGCGACGCAGGAGTAGGAGCAGTCGCGCAATCGCGGTCCTGAACGGGTGGTGTGGGGCGTTCGCAGGCTGCAGGCCGCTCCACTGCACTCGCCTCACTTGCAGCAGGACGGGGGCGCAATGTGCAGGGGGTTCGTGGATGGCGGGCCTACTTGTAGTGAGAAGGGGGCTTATTAGTTTTCTTGCTTTCCCTCCACTGCCATCAGGTGGGAACTCTGTCAGGACCAGCGTGTGTTCAACCAACGAAACCCAAAACCAGCGCGAACAACAGTGGCCTTGGCTTGTTAGCATCATTTGGAGATAAGGTGGCTCGGAGATTTGATGTTGACATGTTTTCTCTCATCGCGGCAAAGTCGGAGAGTTCGTTGGGAAAGATGCAGCTGTCCTTCCTACCTTACAGTAAGGTATCCCGGGTGCAGCATGCAATGCAGCTGGGTCAACGTGGCTCAAATGACAGATAATGACTGCTGCGATGTTCCATTTCGGAGGTCGCAGTCTTCCTTGCCCCGCGTCTTTCAACTTTCGGAACCGCATGCGCCTCTGTCATCTAGAAGATGGCACAGCCAATGAGCAGGGCCGTCGGACTTTCTTGGCTTCGTATCCGCTCCTGGGCTCGAGCACTGCATGTGAGGGCTTCCGTCGTCTCATTGCCATGGCGGGTCTTCAGAATGCGATCTTGGGGCATCGAGACGAGCTGTTCTACGTAGTGCTGCCTCCCCCCGTCCTGCCTTGCCCATTCAACATGATCCGTGGGCCCCGCAAGGATGATGCGCCGTTTATTTAGCTGGCTACCTTGGCTCTGATGCTCTCCGCAAGTTAGAGCTTCGGACTTGGCCTGGGATAGCGATAGCGCAAGGTTAGTCTGAAGCCAAGAAGGCATCGAGACTTGGGCTTCATGGACTTCACTGCACTGACTTGGCTGCCCACGCCAGGTACACGTTTTTAAAGCAGGGGACAAAGCGGTTCTGGACCCACGGGGTTTGGGGCTTTGGGCTTCGCAAGGTTTGATACTCATTCTCAATGCTCCATTGTTCTTGCCTGCCCAGGCCGGAATCAACTGGCTGGCTCGTTGATGCGAGGGGAACTGGGTCGTTCTTGCTTTGGTAGTGGGTTCTCCTTTCCCGCACTTGAAGCTCGAGATTGGATGTGGGGCCTCCCCCACGAATTCGCCAATCACCACGCATGAACTCTTCTGCTGCCTGTCATTTCTGACGTTGTGCCGCTTTCCTGGCCTTGTTGGTCAGACCTTGCAGTCACTTCAGATTGGAAACTTGCAAGATGGTCTTGTCATGATCTAATTCTTCCCTCACCTCATCCGCAGGCCTGCATTTGGTTTACAGCCACGACTCAAGTTCCTTTTCGGCAGACAATTGATGAGGCGATAATCACAACCGTTGTTTACTTCCGGAACCAGGCCATGACAGCCTGAAAGCCCAGCATTGCAGCTGCTTCATCTGGACTCTCGCCTGTCCCGCAGGTCATCCATGGGGGCAAGCATCAGCCGGTTCCGTCAGTCTGTCAAGCTTTGTCCGTGCTACGACGTACGCAATGCCTCTGGGAAATCTGCCGAGAGCTGCCTCAGCCATCCCGTCCTCGTCAGCCCAGTCCGCGAGACAACATACAGGACAGGCACCTGTGTGGGACACTCATCCCGGCTGGCCCAGTGGTCGAAGGCCCCCAGAATCTTCGATTGAGGGTCTACTGAGGGCCTACACCGGCGGCACATAGTCCCCTGCCGTGCCCTGCCATTTTTCGTCCCAACATACCCGATCACCACGTCATCGCCGTCCTCAAACAGCGGAGCACGGGTCGGTGCTGCGACACGGCGCCTCCCGCACGTCTCAGGATCCTAAGCTCGAGACCGCCCTGCTTCGTCCCGTTGCTCTCTTTGCCCGGGGATAGGCCCGGGATTTTTGAACGTCTCCCAACTTCCGGCATGGTGATCTTGGCGGGGATACATTCTGTGATTGGGGGGTGATCTATCTGTCCGTGTCTGCCTCGTTCGTGTGTAGTAGATGGACCCTGCATTCGAAGCTGGGTAAAGGGCTGTCGCCGTTCGGATGCACTTTCGGTACGACAATCCTGATCAATACTTCGCATCGTCTCATTGTGAAACCAACAGCATGGGTATGGACTTTATTGTAGATATGACAAGACTCGAGAGAAAAAGTGTTTTTGTCGCCTTGACTGGACCTGAAGCTTGGTACTTGCCAGGGATATCTAGAGTGGAAAGAACGCATGGCACGCGACAACCTTCTGTTAGGTTCTGTCGGGCGTTGAGTCTATATGTACCGTCTTGCTTGCAGGCTGGCCACTCGCCTGTCACTTACCAGTCGTGGACCGGAGGCCTTCAAATGAACGTCCGACTTTGTTCATGTCGGCAAGTTAACATTTTACTTGTAGAAGAGGTTCATCAATGCATGCCTGGTCGTGAGGGCCTTATCGTTTAAATCAGCATCACATTAGATGCAGTGAGGGAGGAATTGTCGCGTTTGGAAGAGACATGCCCCCGCGGATCCTTTCAAGACGGTGAATAAGAGAACATGCATATGCAAGAGATCAGGTCTCTGAGACTGGTACTTAAAGAAATCATGATCTGCATAAGTCGATCAGGCATATGTTCCACACCGCAAGTCGAAGCTCTTCGGGGGCGAAGGCATCCCAAGACTGAAACGGCCTCATCTGATTCATCTCGAGCTAGGCAAACAGCAGTACCTGGATTCTTGAATACACATAAAACGAGGAATTTCGAACCTCGAGATATTAGATGGAAGAGCCACCACAGGCCCCCGGCTCGCTGTATCTGTGAGTACTACTGAGGATGAGTCGAATTGTTGAGACGGCGCACGTGAAGCATTGCTTCGATATGTTGACCGAGCCTTCCGCACTTTTGCTCATGATAGACTTTGTTTCTCATTATAGATCGTGGGGAGAAACAATAATCAGATACCGACCGCGGTGTAGATTTCCGCCGCAGCTTCTACTGTCATTCGAACCAAGTTGGAGTTTTAGAGACTGTAGTAGTGGAAAGTCCTTCGAAGCATCCCAAGGTACCCCTCACACGATCATAACTTCCTCGAGTCATAATTCGTGACCTGTCGATACATGGCGCATAGGCGCATAGGCGCATGGAAGGCCATTATGAGCCTCTTTCTTTCGTCCACCAACGACATTCTAATGGGTCAATCATTCATCCGCTCGAATGAATGTCTTGTCCCATGCTAACATAACTACCACGCCTATCTCCGGCCCACCTCGGTGAATGGAACGGCTCCAGGGATAAGCGCACGGTCCTGCGGCGAACCCCAGACACCCATAATGTCGTCACGACCCTTCACCAAACTTTCCCTCATCGTAATTATCACTTTTTTGCTCCAACCTTCACCGGACTCTTTTCAGCACCCATAAGGAGAGGCCCTCGAGCCTTCCTGCCTTCCCGTCCCCCACTATTCTCCTTCATACATACACCACTACTACGTCAGATCGGCCATGTTACAACAACGCATAGTGGGCCTCGCTCGGCGTCCGCTCTCCTCACCGGCGCACATCACCTCCGACGCCTCCACCGCCGCGCGCCGAACCCTTTCCACGGCCGTCCCTTCGCGCCTCCTCCGAGCCTCTTTCGCAGTGCGCCTCTCCCGATATACCCTCCAGACCCGGTCCGCCAGCCGCCGCAGCGCCTTCCAGCCCCTCGCGCCCCCTTCCCCTTCGTCTCTGGGAGCCCCGCAGGCCGCCCGCACCTACACGCGCTCCCGCCGCATATTTCGCCGCCTTCTCCTCCTCTCCCTGACAGCCGGCACCCTCTACGCCCTCGACAGCTACTTCTACGCTGCCGGTGTCACGCGCTCCCTGCGCACCTTCGGCACCGGCCTCCTCGTCGCCATCGACTACAAGCTCAACTTCCGCCCCGACCCCTGGATGGGCGATTCGGTGACCGACGTCCACCACCGCAACGCCGAGCGCCTCTTTAACCTCCTCCGCGCCAACGGCGGCCTATACCTCAAGATCGGCCAGGCCATCGCTATGCAGTCTGCCGTGCTGCCGCCCGAGTTCCAGAAAATGTTCTCCCGCATGTTCGACGATGCGCCCCAGAACTCGTGGGCCGATGTAGAGCGCGTCGTGCGCGAGGATTTCGGCGGCCGCAGCGTCGAGGAGGTCTTCGGCGTCAGCTTCACCGGCGCCAAGGACAAGGGTATGATGGAGAGGCGCGCCCGCGCCAGCGCCAGCGTCGCCCAGGTCCACTGGGCCCGCCTGCTTGACGGCCGTGAGGTCGCAATCAAGATACAGAAGCGGGAGATCGAGAGCCAGATCTCCTGGGATCTGTGGGCGTTTAAGACCGTGTCCTGGATCTATAGCAAGTGGTTCGACCTGCCGCTGTACAGCCTCGTACCCTTCATCACCGAGAGGCTTGAGTTGGAGACCGATTTCGAGAACGAGGCGCGCAACTCCGAGACTATGCGCAAGCTCGTCGAGAGCGAGAACCGGCTGCGCGGCCGTGTCTATGTCCCCGTCGTCTACCCTGACCTGTCGACAAGACGCGTCATGACCACCGAATGGATCGAGGGCGTCAGGCTGTGGGACAAGGAGGGCATCACCGGCACCTGGCGCGGTGGTTACGGCAAGGGTTCGCCTGGCGTCCACGGCGCGCAGCTTCCTCCGCCGACGCAGAAGGATCTGGCCCGCCGACAGCTTCGAGGACAGGGCTATAACGAGCAGCTGAAGCCGGAGCGCTTGGAATGGAAGGGCCCCCGGGGCAAGGGTGGTCTCGGCGTCTCGACCAAGGATGTTATGACAACCATGATCGACCTCTTTTCGGCACAAATCTTCAAATGGGGCGTCGTGCACTGCGACCCGCACCCGGGCAACATTTTCATCCGACGTAAGCCCAACGGACGAGCTGAACTGGTGCTCATCGATCACGGCTTGTACGTGTACATGGATCCCAAGTTCCGCCAGCAGTACAGCGAGTTCTGGAAGGCGCTCTTGACCTTCGACAACGCAACCATCAGCCGGGTGACGGAGGACTGGGGCATAAAGGCGGCCGATATCTTCGCTAGCGCCACACTGTTGCGGCCGTACGAGGGCGGCGACCAGCGCACACGCAGCGGCCTCATGAAGGGCCTGGAGGGCGCGACACCGGCGGAGCGACACTATGAGATGCAAAGGAGGATGAAGCAGGGAGTTCGTGAGGTCTTGGGTGATGGTGACAAGCTGCCCAAGGAGCTCATGTTTATTGGGCGCAATATGCGCATCGTTCAAGGTAATAACCAGCACCTTGGGTCGCCAGTGAATCGCATCAAGATGATGGGCGAGTGGGCAAGCCGCAGCATGTTCGAAGACAAGAGGCGCCCGTTGGCGCAGAGATTCAACAACGCCTGGCGGCATGTCATTTTCAAGATGGTTATGGCGACGACAGACGTTGCCTTTTACTTCTTCAAGCTCCGGCAGTGGCTTGGTCGAGGCGGTGGTATGGAGGACGAGATGGAGAAGAGGATGAAGGACATCGCGCAAGACATGGGCATCGAGCTTCAGCACGAGGTGTTTGACGGATAGATAAGCATGGCGCGCAGTGCGGACAATCTGGTTCATGGGTACGACGGTCGGTTTCCATCGCATTGTACCATCGACATCGCATAGCTTGGCGTCAAGATAGACTGGTTGGATGGATCCCTTTGGTGTTTACGGCAAGACGGCCCAGCGTGGCTCAGGGAACAGGGCGGGTCAGAATCAGGCGAACCGATAGACAGCGAAATACCTACCTCTTCTCACTCGTGCAGATGGCGACGGGACGCCGCGTGGTCGCGTCCCACAAGTTGCTGCAAGCACCCGTTTGTGTGCCAATGGGTCAAAGTCCAGAGGGTCGGGATCGTCGGGTTAACGAGATCCAGAACTCCAGCCAAGCAGACCGGTAGCAGGCGAAGATCGATCTCGGGCAATTTCGACGCACAGGGCTGGACTGGATGGCACACTCAAGATGAAACGGCCTTCTAATGTTCCATTTCCTTCTGGACCCTGGCAAGTCTGGCAGCCCTGTCTTTCAGGAGACCCGAGATGACGGTTGTGGATTCTGGGCACACGGCATATGAGAGGAGAGAACTGTCTGGTATTTGGCGTACCAGATCTTTCAAACTGGAAAGGGGCGAGAGAAATGCCCGGCGCAGGGACAATTCCGTCTGTGCTGCTGGGAGATACGATACTTTTCGCATCGAGTCGGAATTTCTGACGTCTGTGAGGGATGCACGGCTTCAGGCGAGGCTCAACCATGCCCATTAATTTGGTTTGCGAAACCATATATGCCTTACATTCGGTAGCCGTTTTTTCTAAGTATTATTTCGGCTGTCTCCAGAAAAGCAGCTGCCCGGCCTCGTGTAGGCAAGGTGAGCAGAGGGCTCCAGGTTTGAAACGGCAGACGGGCAGGCTTTCTCCGTCCAGTGTCTGATGCGGAGTGGAGGAACTGGGGAGCAGAGACCAAGAGCGGATTCCCGCGTAGGTAGTACGACAAGGATACTGGGATTGCCGCAGAAAACCACTCGCGAGCTTCGAAAGAGAACATCGATGGGTCGGAGGGTGACTGGACCGGGCGGCGACATGGACAGCCGGGCTGCAATCTCAAGGCTAAGTCGTCAGGAGGTTAGGTAGAGAGCGAAGGCCGAGGCCCATCACATCGCGCGAAGATGTATTTGCTGTTGGTTGTGCGTGCATTTGAAGAACTCTATTATGTCGGGGGCATCGTCGTCAAACTGGTTCTGGTCGCCTTAGGGTTAGTGCATAACCCATAAAGATGAAGATCGAGAGAAGAAAGCTCAAACGAGGCTCTGCTTGACAGCTCCTTTCGCCCTGCCTATGGAAGTTGGTAGCGTCGTGCAGCTGCGCCCTTTTCCGAGACGAAAGAAGGTAGAATGTGAGGCTAGCCAAGTCTTTCCGAGTTTAATGTCATGCTGGATTCGGTCGGCTTCGCTGGAAGTCAAGCGAGGCAAAGCAAAGCAGAGCAAAGCAGAGCAAAGCAAAGCAAGCAGGGCGAAGCAAGGCCACGCGCCATGCCGAGGGATGCATGAACACGGTGTCGCTTCCCTCTCCAGGTGGGCTTCCCACAGAGGAAGCCCTGCCGGGATGGTGGTCAAGGCGAACAGGCCATTGAAGTTCATGACGGATGGCCACATTGATGGGTCATGCAATGTGGCGGCGCGTGAATAGGTGGACGAAAGTCGGTCAATGATCGTGCTGCTGCTTCTGTCCCCTCCACCTACCTACTCTACCTAGGTACCTAGAGTTAGACATTCCGGTCTCTTCGGTCGAGGTACCTGGGGTCGAAGAATTGAGATGAACAGGACGGGACAGAGAAACCAGTGTTCCTGTCCCTCGTTCTCCTCGTTTCTGGATCCCTAGTGGAGGTCTGGAGAGAGTGCCTAATGGCGTTAGCGGCGGACCCTCAGGCACTGGACCCTGGACTGGGGGAGGAGCGCCTGCCCTGGACCTGCCCACTCCTTTGTCTTCAGCGCGTTTTTACAAGTAAGCAACGCTAGCGGCTCCATGACCTGCCAGGTACCCGTCACTAGAAGCTGCTACTGCAAGGTACCTATATCGGAGACCCCCAGCTTCAAAGGGGAAAGTCCACTGGGATCCACCACTTCACATCCCGCCATTGGACGCCTGTGGCTGCCTCGATCTGCACATTGCCTCCCGAAGCGACGACCTCAGGAAGTTCCCATACATGGGTAGAGAGGCAGGCAGATGAGCAGACAAGACTGGCAGGCAGGGGAGACCTGAGGGGAGGGGAAGGAAGGAAGAAAAGATAGCGGGCGAGTACTTCCTGCCTTGCCCAAGGGACATCCAATTGCAGTTGCCGATCTCAAAAGCCCCTCCCCATCTCCGTCTCATCAGCGTCGCTGCACCCCCATCCATGCTGGCTGCGAACCTGAACCCCTTGGATCCTAATTACACCTCAACTCCATTTGCATCCGCCTCTCCTGCGTCCGTCTCTTCCACTCGCCCATCTGACGCTTGTGCACACATCTTCCCTCCTTTCTGCTGCCGCCCAAGACAGCATCCACACTCCACGTTTTCATTTGGTCTACAGCTTCGGACCACATAGTACAGTGCCGTACATCACCGCACCTGCAAAGCCCCCCTACACCACATCGAACCTGTTACTGTCTCACCGTCTTGACGCGTTCGTCCCCTCATCCTCCGCCCGTTTCTCTTCGACCCCCCATCCGACTCCGGCATCCGATCCCAGCTTTCTTTTTGCCTGGCACCGCTTTCGACTTGTCAGCTCATAAATCGTCAATGCAAACCAAGACACCCATCTCGTTGTAACGACGTCAGTAAGTACTCTACCCTACAAACGCGTGACCGACATTCGAGGGCCTAGCCGAATCGTCGTCGTCCTATCTTCGTCGGCCACATTCGCCCTGGGTCCCCCCGTCTTGGTCCTGGTGCTGGTGCCAGACGATCGCCAGCGTCCCGCTGGCGAAATCCAGTACTCAACCCAGCCAAGCAGGGCAGAAAGGGTACCGCGTAAAAAGGAGGCATGTCCCAGCGTCGGCATTGGTCAACTCTCCAACTTCCTCGTGCAGCTGCCACAAGCTCGCCGCCCCCCCGGGCCTCCGCG
>NMXI01000075.1:35465-148341 GCA_002851675.1 Verticillium nubilum
CCCCCCCCCCCCCCCCCCCCCCCCCCCCGACCACTCGATCGTTCTACGAATCGTAGCCGTCCGTCAACCTGCTGCCGCGCACTGCTCCACGACAAGCAACTTCCTGGCACCTGGCTAATCACTTCATTCTTTCCAGACACTGCATCCTGCCCTCCCATTACTTTTGCTCGGCTCCGCCCCAGATCTTCCTGCCTTCAGCACCGCGCTCTGCCCTCACCCAGCCCAAGCTTCTCTCGAAACCGCACCCACCCTGTGACGACGCCACTGCCGCCAGACCCTCCCTACCACTGGCGCATAATCGCAATCCGACTGCGGCTCCCTGCCCCTATTTCGCCTTCACCTTTCCACCTGTTGACCTACCTACTACTGGCCTCTTCAATTGCCTAAATAGCCCGCTGCCTCTTCCCTGCCGCACATCGTTCTGCACCTCTTGTTGTTGCTGCTGCAGTTGCACCAGGTCGACGGAATTTGACCCGTCGTTCTCGCCTGCTTGCGACTCGGACTTGGACACGCGCCCTCGTTCGACCTTGACCCCCTCCGCCTCCACCGATACTGCGTCACCTTGCGACAGGTCTACCCCACCGACCGACCCAAGTCTGTTCGCCCAAAAGCAGCACCGACGGCACTCACTGGACCCAGCCCGTCAGACTTGATAAGTCAAGCGCAGTCCCGTCCGTGTGGCTCATCAATTGACGTCGCGCTTCTACCGGTCTCGCTTGCCCGTCAAGCTCCACCCTCTATCGCGACTACTCAGTCTGAAACCCTCCTTTCATGCCATCTTGGCCATCTACATTTGAAGCAAAGAATGAGCCAGCCGCCAGTCCGTCGCTCCAGCCTAGGCATGTTGCTCCGACGCAGTAAATCCGGCGACCTGGGGAAGGGTGGTAAGAAAGCCCAAGCCCTGAGAGAACAGGAACTAGAACGCCAGCGACAACAGGCCGCCATCTCCAGGAACCCCCCCAAGCTCCCCGACTTTTACAACGCCCATGATCAACTCCCTCTCTCCAATTCCATCCCCTCCGACCTGCGCACCGACGCTGGTTCTGTCTACTCTGACGATCATCGTGGCGGCGGCATGTACACCACCTCTCGTCCCTCCATGGAGCCCGCCTACAGCGTCGTTAGCGCTCCTCCCGTCCCTCCCATTCCCAGCAATGCCTACGATCCCTACGCTCGCACCGAGAGCATGACCCATCGTGGCCGCTACAGCTACGCCAGCAGTGCCATCAGCACCATCAACAGCCCTAGAAGGGTTCGGAGACGCAAGGATCCCACTCCCTTCAAGTAAGTCAACATGTCCCGCCCGCTTTCCACGTTGGTCTGCCGATCCTCGATGTCCAACATGCCATCCCGTGTCTCACCCCGCTCACGTTTCTTCCTCTGTGTAGTATTCTCATCATTGGCACACGCGGCGCTGGCAAGACTTCCTTCCTCGAGTTTCTCAAGACCAGTCTGGCCCTCCCTCCGAAGAAGAGATCCCGCCGAGGCGAGATTGAGGAAGAAGCCCCCCGCGTTGCCGCATCCGGTAACTTCATCCCCCACTACCTCGAAACCGAGATTGATGGGGAGCGTGTTGGCCTTACACTGTGGGACTCGGAAGGCCTGGAGAAGAACGTTGTTGATCTTCAACTCAGGGAGATGTCGGCTTTCCTTGAAAGCCGGTTCGAGGAGACGTTCGCCGAGGAAATGAAGGTCGTGCGATCTCCCGGTGTCCAAGATACCCACATCCACGCTGCCTTCATGATTCTCGACCCTGCTCGTCTCGACCGCAATCTGGCGTCCGCCAAGGCTACGTCCGCGAACGGTCATAGTGGCAAGCAGCTCCTCAACCGCGTCTCCGGCGGCCTTGACGAGGACCTCGACCTGCAAGTCCTGCGCACCCTGCAGGGCAAGACAACGGTCATTCCTGTTGTCTCCAAAGCCGATACCATCACTACAAAGCACATGCACGTCTTGAAGAAAGCCGTCTGGGATAGCCTGAAGAAAGCTAACCTGGACCCTCTCGAAGCTCTCGGCATGGGCGACGACGATGACGATTCCTCCTCGTCAGACCGCATCGAGGAGGCGGACGAAGACGCTCTCGATGGTGATTCCGACCAGTCTCCTGAAGACGACGATCTGCCCATCCAAGGGGGTGACGAGGTGGTTAGATCTGTGCCATCCTCGCCATCGGCGAAGAGGCTGTCTGGTCAATCCATTCGCCGCCACAAGGCCAAGGAGGAAGAGAAGCAAGAGAAGGACGAGACCCCGTTCCTGCCCCTTTCCATCATCAGCCCGGATCTTTACGAACCCGAGGTCGCCGGACGCCAATTCCCCTGGGGTTTTGCCGATCCCTACAACGAGCAGCACTGCGACTTCAACAAACTGAAGGAAGCCGTCTTCACCGAGTGGCGGGCGGAGCTCCGCGAGGCCAGCCGGGAGCAGTGGTACGAGGGCTGGAGGACGTCGCGCCTAAAGAGCAGAGATCCCGCGAACCGCCGACGATAGAATATTTCCCGTTCCCCAGGACAGTGATGGCCAGATGGCAGCTAGCGGTTGATTGGATTACGAACACCCTCCTTGTTTTCGCTTTCTTTTTTTGGAGGGCTGGCGTTTCTCATGGCTGCGTCCGGGCCTTTCTGATGACGGCTTATGATCCCTCGGCACCTGCACGAGAACCCACCGTCGATACCAATGGACCCAGCCGAGTCTACTACTTCCTTTTCTTTGGTTTTTTCCTTTCTCCTGCAGTTGTCGCCACAGGCATGGCCTTGGCACCTGACAACATGTAGCATACCCCTTTACCTATCTTTTCGCGTTTCAACCCCACGCACACATACTTTGATGAACTTTACCGGCTGTACGGTCATAGGCGGATTCGCTACAAAATGTTACAAGCGCCACTCGACAAAGGTCTAGGTGGGGGGCATCAGCCCTCTCAATCGGCTTTCGACTAGGTTTATGCGGCTGGCTACGGACCAAGTCCAGTACCTCGGGATGGATGATTCAGGGGTTGGAACGGTTGGCGGAGTGTAAAAAACAGAGGGCCGAACAATGGCTCTAATACTTCTCTCCTGTGTTAGTTCAATTGAGATATTTACTCTGACGTTGTGCTCCTCAATCTAGGACGAACAAGATATCTATCTGTCTTCGCTCGGCTATGTCGTGCATTTCTGACGAGGAGGTACTTGCTGTCACGATTTGACCATATCCCGTGGACGGGCAAGAACGCATGTCAAACCGATGTATTTGTTACCAGAATTTGAGCGCCCTCCTGGTGGCGGCCATGTCATCATGAGAACGTGGCAGCAAAAGCTAATCAGCCTCGGTGATTTTGACTGAGCGGATCATACTGTCGCAGTCAGCTAAACTAGATCGAAATCACCGATGACTTGTCAGTTTGCAGATCCAATAGTACATACATCTTCAACCTTGGGATTCCTATCTTGCGAGTTGGATTCTGGTAAACGCCACCTTTGATGCCTGAATGCTGATCTCCCTGTCTCACGTAGCTAGGGGCTCCCCGAGCAGTTTTAACGATGTTGTGTTCAGCGCAGACAATAACTTGAATGTGCTTAATGCGCGTGATGGCATAGTATGGTCATCAATCAGTCGCTGTCGCAGTACACGGAGTAGTTCTCATTCCACTCCAGTGGCCCCATTAGCCATTGAGACAACCCGCGCTATATAATATTCGAGATTATCGTGTCGAGAGCCTTCACGAGCAATACCCCTTCTTCAAGCGTTCATTGAACTAGCACATGATTATTTCTGTTCTAAGAATGTTTGTGCAAGTAACTGGCCGACTCCTCGCTTCGACCAAAGCGCTCTGACTGAGACCGCACAAGGTTACAGAGTGCCTGGTCTGGCTGGACATGGAGAAGTAGTGAGAACGATATACCGATTCCGTCGATGGTTCGCCCAACGACGTCTGCAAATATAAAGGACCATATAAATCCCGATGGGCCTCATCCTTCGTAGTGCTCCGTATTGACCGGGACTCCGTTCGCGTCAATGTCAGCTTCGCGTCGGTCCGGATTCCTACCACGGCTTATGAGGACATTGATCTCCTTCGAACCGAGGAGGACCTTATCGAAACCTGGGGGCAAGACCAGGTCCGCTCTGGGGGCGCGTATCAGCTGGTGCCATTAACATAGGGTGGTGAATTCATTGATGAATGCCTTACTTAAGAAAGTCCACCTTCAGATTCCGTGCTTTGTCTCGGATGGCCTGCTGCCCGCGGCGGTCTTCAAAGTGCCGTGACGGATCATAAATCTCGGTTTTCTTTTCATCTCCGGGACCTTGGTTGATATGGGGATTGACAATCTGCTCAATTTCACTCCAACTGCAGCCGAGTGTCGAGATGAGGTCAATAAGCCTGCTGACGTCATGATTGGACCATGGGACGCGATGCTGAACGCGTTGGGAACTAGGAGCTTGGTTGCGGTTGCGCTGCTGGATGGCACGCCAGTCGCGGTTGGCCCTGGAACGTGGAGTCAAGACGACGGAGTGGGTGGACTCGTCATCGTCTCCATTATCATCGAAAGAAGCCCGAGGACCCGGATCGCGGCTACTCTGTGGAACGGCATGACGCCTAAGAGAGGGGACAAAAGAGGGAACCGTGGTAGAGGATGAGGGTACTTGATCATAACGTGAGCGTTTTGGAGGTGGCGGAGGCATGGCGCGCCTGTCTCGCTCAGCGCGTCGAAGCTCATCGGGCTCTCGGTCATCTTGCTCAAAGTCATCCTCAAAAACATCGTCATCTCGTGTTCGCTTTCTGCTGTTAATGGACTGAAAACTTGAGACAGGCGGTGGCGCGGGCTGCGAGTCGACAACCCGCGTCTGGGAGGACATCTCTCGGCTTGAAAGCGGAAGCTGTCTGAGGATGGCGCTCTCGTATGCACCACTTCCAGTTGTCGAGGCAGGCGACGCCGGAGGGTGCATGTGGCCGTTATGGTCGTGCCGGGGAGATCGTGGGCCGTCAATAACCTCGACAGAAGAGGCGGGGCCATGGGCATTTTGAGACACTCCAGCGGCTTCTCCTAGCTGCATTAGCTGCGCGACAGCGCTGTTGGTGATAGGTAGGGATTGCCCAGATCTGCAGGAGGTTAGTAACCCCATCACATTGAGAAGATAGAGCCAGGGAGTCTTCTTACTTCTGAGGACGTATGACCTGTTGTGAGAACTGAGAAAAGGCTTGCGAGCCTTCGGAGCCTGCGACAGACCTCGAGGAATCACCGGTTCCTTCCGCAGCACGTAGGCTGCCCTGGATGGCTCGCTGTGTCTCCTGAAATTGGTCGTAAGCCCAATCTATCTGATCCGAGATCCAATCCTTCACGGGGAACCTTTCCCGCAAGAGCTTCACGATCTCAGCAGGTGTTTGACCTTTGCTTGCCGTCTCCAGAACGATTTGGACCCTTTCGTAGCAGGTTGCCGCGATGGCATCGTTGGGACGCTCTCCAAGACAACAGATGGCCGCCATGTTTTCCTTGATCAAAAGTTCACGGGGACCACGGCCGTCGTCTTCGGTAGCGAAAATGGCTGCGACCGCGCGTTCGATATCGAACTGTTCCATGTTCTCGATGGCGAATATCAGCCGCTGAGTGCGGATGCTCAGTGCCAGCTGAAAAATGTCTTCGCCGGCATTCCATTCGACACCTTCTTGGCGCAACTCATCCATCCAGGGTACAAAAGGGGCAGGAAAGTCCTGGTCCAGGCGCTGAAGAAGTGTTGTCGGATTGAACGAGGGGTCGCTGATCTCGTCAACTAGACTTGCCAGGTTCGCGGACGCGAAGATGCCCTGAGCCTGCCACTGAACGTCTTCGCCAAGGAGATTGGCGGACTCTTGAACATTGATGAATGGCACGCTCTCATCGACGTACATGCGACGGAAATTGGCGAATGGCTTGCGGTGGACGGCGATCAGTCTTCTCCAAACCTCAGGCCTCGGCTTCTGATCCCTGAATATCTGGGCTACCAGAGCCACCACGGCATGATTCAGGTCACCCAGTACGAGTGTCTGAATTTCGATAGCCTCGTCATCGACCTGACTCTGGCCAAGGATTCCTCCATGATCATTGCGTCCCGACGAGGCGTTGATGATATCAGATGGCTCTAAACAGACGTGAGCGAAGTATCACTTTGGCGGTTCAAGGGCACTATCTTACCATCATTTTCGTCATCCTCAATGTTAGACTGGGAATGACCATCATATTCTGGAAGGGAGTCAGGAAAAAATGCATGCCAAAAGAGTGTCTAGAGCAGTTGAATGTGCAAGCTTACCGCTATTCGCGGCAATACTAGGCTGGATGTTGTCCAGATTAATACTTTGCGCACGATCCCCAATCATGGGTGCCGATCGTCGAGCTGGCGGGTCATACGAAGAAACGGGCTGTGAATCTTCTTCTTCTTCCGGATTTTCATTGATCGACTCTGGGCGTCTCTCTCCATCTTGGGCCTGCTTGGCGCGTCGTGATGGGGTTGATGGGGTTGATGGTGTTGGTGGTGGGACAGCGGCGCGCTGGCGCGACCGCGTCACCCGCCCTTCTTGTGGCTGGACAGCAGGGTCAGGTAATCCCCGACTTGCTTTCGCTCGCGGCATGATGATAGACGCTTGAAATCGCCCGCGGCGTGATGTTGTGTAGGTAGGATGATGTGTGAAGTTTGCATCTCAGTGAGAACATGACCCTAACCCTCTAGGGTTATTGTTATTAAGGTACCCTACCAAGCCTACCCTACCTTACCTAGGTAGGTAGGTACCTTAGGTAGGGTTATTGTTGTTGGGACCTTCCTGCCTCAGGTGCTAACCCTGACTGTGCACACTGTGGCCATGCACCAGCCACATTCCTTTCAAGAACCGCCCCCCCGCCTGCATGAACCTTCCCGCAGCTGCCGGCACTCGGTCCAGCTCCAGTTATTTCGGGACCTGGGTCCTTCCAGTCGTAGGTAGGTAGGCATCAGGGTATATTCATCAGTAACATCACTACTCCTCGACATGGGGTGTGGCAGAATCCAACTTGTCGACCAACTATCTATCTAGGCTGCATACTTGGTCGTGAAGCCAGCCGTTCAATCAACCAAGCTCTCTTATTCAAGATGTAGGACAATAAATAATCATGTTCGTCAAGATTGATCACGGCTTACTTAGCCTTGGCATCGAGGCCATGCCCAACGTCGGGACGTCCCACTTGCTGACTTGGCGGGGGCCAGAACCTCGCCATCATCGCTCCCAAGACTTGCTGACACTCCATGCTGATTCGACATATCGTTCTGTGCTGTTTTTGAGTTATACTGTGCGCCTGTGCCTGGATATTATTTACCTTGACGTTTTTTGTTTGATATGGCGCAGTGTCGTGTCCAGAGATTGAATGAAGTCCTAATGACTCTATCTTGTCCTCAGAACCCCTCGAGCGGGTAGTTTTCCTAAAGCTGCTTCGTGGCCACCTTCGGAGGTGGACCATCTGGGCCAAAAAGCCCAAACAGATACGCTGTTCGAGTCAGGCATAAGAAAGTCTGAACTATCAGTCAGCGAGCGTCGTGATGGCCCCAAGAGTTGGCCTGCCTACCGTCGCGCCCACGTTGCCCCATGTCATGGCGTTCCACTGCGCAACGCCGACAAACCTGTCATACCCAAGGCCATAGTAGCACGCCCAGAGATGTCCAAGGTCGGCCACCCACAGCGCGACGAGGTAGTTCCGTACAACCCTGACTTCGGTCGTGGAGGACAAGACTGCAACACCGATCATGGCGAGCAGGAGGTAGATGTTCCCCAGCTGCAAGGTCACCACGCGACCATTGTCCGAGGGCATGGGCGGGGTCTCCTGAATGATTTGATCGGCGACAAACCTATCTGGGTCCACGATGGCCCCGAGAAACCCCGCGACTCTGTCGTCGTGTCAGCACCCTGCATCATCCCACATTTGAGCAATAATAGAAACGCAGACGCACAGCGACAGGGGCTCGAGGATGGTGAATACCGTTCGGGGGAAGGCCGGCAAAGCGGAAGCCATAGGATCGTTTCTTCGGTGCGCTTTGGTGCTTCGATAGGCGGGAATGGAATGGGGGTAGGACGAGATGGCGACGGCCGGTGGCCTAAGGTATGTGGTGGTGTGACTGAGAGCAAGACAAGACGGGACAACACTGCAGAACAAGAGGCGACAACACCAACGATGATGCGTGAGCCAATGTGACTTGTCGGATGCTATGGACGAGGTGCTATCCTAAAGAAGTACCTAAGCAACAGGATGAAGACACTCGGATCCCCTTTTCTGTCTCTCGCCCTCTTCCTGAGTGTCTCTCCACTGTGTCCCTCCACTGTGGTTCAGACGTCTAAATCAGTCGACACCCGAAACCGGATGGCGCTTGCCTGACCGGTACCTTATGCGGTCTCTGCTCCCGGGGGGCGGGGGGGGGAGAGGGGTGCACCTGTGCCTCTGAGCCCCAGAGCCTCAGGCCACAAGCTCCAAGCTCAAGCCCAAGCCCCTCCTGTCCATGTCATCTCCAAGTCTCCCCGTCTTCTTGTCAGTGTCCTGACGGCTAAGCGTTCTCCACGTGCTGATAAGTAATGTTAGCGTGAAACATTCTTTCGATAAGCGCGCCAAGGCAACCTTATTCGGCCAGTGCCCGCCGTGCCTTCATCTTTACCTTGGGATGGACTTGCCTGCCGCCTAACCATTACTTTTGCCTGTGTCGCCCCTCGACTTGAGAATGACTTCGCGGAGCGAAACGTGTGCCGTCAAGAGCCGGACGTGATTGACCACGCAGCTGCTTCTGCCAGCCCACTCGCCTCACCCCCCTTCGATCCGACTGTGTATTCCTTTTATATCTTGCATATCTCCCGTCCTGTTCATCATCCCCCCCCCCCTCCCCCCCCCCCCCCCCCCCCCCCCCCCCCCCCCCCCCCCCCCCCCCCCNAGATAATACCCCCCACCCCCGGCCCTGGTTTCCAAAAACAAAAAAACCTTCCTCCCCCCCCCCCCCCCCCCCCCCCTCCCCCCCTCTTTGCCTCCGTGCTCAACCGCAGTATTTCCCCCGATGCAAGAGCCGACTCCTCTCGCCCACGATGGCCTTCATCGAACCGCGCCTCATCCACCTACTCAACGACTCGACAACCCCACAACTCGGACACACCGATTTACCTTCCTTCACTGAAGCCTTTCCCGAGGCCTCAGACCGTCTTCCGCCCCTCGGGCCGACGACCGGTCGCAGAGACGAACACCCCGGGACTGGGCCTCTGAACGGCACCCATACGAATTTACTGCAGACGCCAGGCACATACGATGATGGCACGGCGGCCTCACGAGACGCCAGGAGGGACGAGGAAGTCACGGCAGACAGGGGCGCCATAACCAACGTCCCGCTCATCCCCCTGAGGCTGCTTCTCGGCGAAACGGACGAGGCAAGCCATATGTATGCTTCAGTTCAGGAACCTGACGACGGCCCCGAGGCTAAGGATGACCACGCATCGAAGAAGAGACACAGAGCAATGACGAACAAGGAAGACCTCATGCATCTGCCCCAGCCGGTCAAGAAACAAAAGGCAGCTTCGCAGAGTCTACTGCCACCCATGCCACCCATCATCAACGGCCTGCACGAACCTCCACCCAACGCTGCTCTATTCCCTCCGATCTCCTCAACCGAATTCGACACTCCTGTCGACACTTCTGACGACCCGCACGTGCAACAACCGGCGACGAGAGAACTGCCTCCAGTGCCCGAAGACAAGACGTTAGAGCCGGAGCCGGAGCCGGAGGCCCCCATGCCGCAAAGGCCTGCAAACATCAAGACGAGAAAAAAGGCCATGAAACCGCGGCGAAAGTGGTCAGAATCGGAGACCACACACCTCTTGCTAGGCGTGAACCGCCATGGCGTGGGCAAGTGGACGGATATCCTCGCTGACCCCGAATTCGATTTCAACAGTCGGACTGCCGGGGATCTCAAGGATCGATTTAGGACGTGCTGCCCGGCAGAATTGCGGAAGAACAACAAGGGGAAGTCGTCGACTTCAGTCGATCCTCTGCCGACGCCGCCTGCGGAGTCTAAAGGAAAAGCAAAAACGGGACTTCTTTCGGAGAATATCCTCATCGATTCCGATGAGCCTATCGACCCAGAACTAAGCCAACAGAACGCCAACGATGCCGACGCCGTGGTTAAGCACAAAAAGAGCAGAGCTCACAGGAAGAAGGTTGAGGATTTGGCCGAGCTCGGCATACATGGACCCTTCAAAAAGTCACACCGGCGGGAGAGGCGGCCTTTTTCTGAGCGAGACGACCTGCAGATCTTGGAAGGACTTGATAAATACGGCCCGTCCTGGACCAAGATCCAAAGGGATACACAGTTTAGTCTCTCAGGTCGCCAACCCACGGATTTGAGGGACAGGGTGCGGAACAAGTACCCTGACGTGTACCAAAGGATCGAGAGGGGCCTGATGCATCTCAGAGAGCTCAAGGAGCGGAACGACCTCACGGGGCCATCGGCGAGCACACTCAACGAAAGCAACAATTCCCAATCACGCCAGGCGCAGCAGTCCCATGCCTCCATAGCGCAGATGGCATGGAGAGAGGATATTCCTCGCTGGCCCGTCTCGTCACTCGAAACCGAGGAGTTGCCTGTTGTCCCGCCGCCATTCGAACTGACCGAGCCGTCGACTGCAACTTTCATGGGCAGCGTCGGCGAAATGGACATCTCCCGTCTTCTTCTTGATGACTCCGAAATCTCAGACGACTATCCCAGTCGATACATGGCATCCGACTCTGACCTGGTGTCTCTATGACCAGCCCTGGCTGTTGACAGTCAGGTTGTCAATCTTACGCACTCGCTTGAAGGGGCTGTCTCGACGACGGGACTTGCAGAGCGAAAACGATTTTTTCTTTTGTCAACAGGGAAGGTGAGTCCAGAACGTCTCGTGTTGCCCCACGGGACCGCATTTCCCATTTGGTTTCATTTTCCTGAGGGCCCTCAGGAAGGGTATATACCCGGCGCTGGGCATCGTGCTACGAACGAAAGGCGCATTATCAATTTGCTATCTTACGGCCAAGCTCAAGCCGGCCGGCGAAGACGAAAAAAAGGGGTCGAATCGGGCGGGATACGGCAAATGGCAAACGGTTAGATGGAGAACAGTCGCTTCTGGTACAAGAAGAAGGGAAACTCAAAAACGCATCACTGCGTGAGTCGATTTCTGTGTCGTATAGAGAGCATTGCACGCACCTGTGTATTACACCCTCGCTAGAATTATTCAATACTTAGAGCAGTGTTCTGGCTTTCTTGATCACGATCAAGCTAAGTGCAAGTAAATGGTTGATGAGGGGCATCCTCTCTCTGCCGTGGAATTCTGTTGGCTGTGAGCCTCGGTCAATACACCGACGACGGGTGGTGGTTTCGGTCAACAGGCGGCGTGCCCAGCAAAACTGACACGGAGCAATTGGTTGCGCTAAGCAGCGTGCACGGATCTCAATCTTAGTCAGACCAATCAGACCACTTACGTACAGGCCCGCCCCCCAGGGCAAGAAAACCTACCTCCACAAAGAATTTTCTTGCCCAGGAAGGACCACACTTGAGTACAGCCCGACTTTTTGTGTGGACTTGACCTTCGACATCACCCTCACCACCAACAACTCCATCCACCAGACTCGGTACTAACAGTCAAGATGGGCAAGGGACTGTAAGTTCACCTCGAAAACGCCCTCTTTCCTCACGCATGAAATGCCATCGAGACGACGGGCTCGCGATTTTAGTCCCGGAATCTCGTAGGCGGGTGCTGCGGTCAACTGGCGATTTGAAGTGGCATAACTGGATTCTGACCTCTCTTCTTCAACAGCAAGAAGCACCAGAAGCGCCTCAGCGCGCCCTCGCACTGGCTTCTCGACAAGCTGTCGGGCACCTACGCTCCCCGCCCCTCGGCCGGTCCCCACAAGCTCCGCGACTGCATGCCCCTGATCGTCTTCCTGCGCAACCGCCTCAAGTATGCGCTCAACTTCCGCGAGACCCGCTCCATCATGATGCAGCGCCTCGTCAAGGTTGACGGCAAGGTCCGCACCGACATCACCTACCCCGCCGGCTTCATGGACGTCATCACCATCGAGAAGACTGGCGAGAGCTTCCGCCTCATCTACGACATCAAGGGCCGCTTCACCGTCCACCGCATCCAGGCTGAGGAGGCGGAGTACAAGCTCGGCAAGGTCAAGCGCGTCCAGCTTGGCCGTGGTGGAGTCCCATTCTTGGTCACGCACGATGCGAGGACGTGAGTCAAATCATGCTTCTGTTAGACATCATTCAGCCGTTGGATCAAGCTTTGGTCGACTCGGGGGGGAACGTGAAATATTGGAAAGAGCGGGGAATACTGCCTTCTTCTGAAGGCTGACTTCTTTTGGCACTGAGCGCGCACCTCGCTTCGGCTTTGCTGTTGCCAAGCGTGCTGTCGTCGCTGCTGCTACTGCTGCTTCTCCATAACCCCGCGACGAGATTCGAGTGACCATCTAAGCGGCTGTATGTGTCTCCCTTCCCCTCACGCATGCTAACGTTGCTTCTCTCGCAGCATCCGCTACCCTGATCCTCTGATCAAGGTCAACGACACCGTCAAGATCGACCTCGCCACCGGCAAGATCACTGACTTCGTCAAGTTCGACACCGGCGCCATTGCCATGGTCACCGGTGGCCGTAACATGGGCCGTGTTGGTGTCATCACTCACCGTGAGCGCCACGATGGTGGTTTCAACATCATCCACGTCAAGGATGCCATTGACAACACCTTCGCTACCCGTGAGAGCAACGTTTTCGTCATCGGCGCTGAGAAGCCCTGGATCTCCCTGCCCAAGGGCAAGGGTGTCAAGCTCTCCATCGCCGAGGAGCGTGACCGCCGTCGCGCCCACGCCATTGCTGGCCAGTAGACGATTTATGTTTTCTAGTCTAGGGCAATGGAGGGGAGCAAACAGGGTTTCAAAAAGGGTGTTGAATGCAAAGCATGAGACAAACGGAGTACAGGGCTGATTTCGAGTTTTCGGCTTTATGAACTACCCGGCGGGTAGCTGTAGCCAGCAATACCATGCCATTGAAGATTACCCTGACGTTACCTGTTATCTCTCTCCCATTTCTCAAGCTGTGACTGATGGATGCGTATCGTGTCATGTGTCATTTGACATGCCAGCGGACCGCCACTTTCTGTCATTCATACCGCATGAGAAAAGAGCCCTACTTAGGCAGCACCCTGGTTCATATCAACGTTCTTCGTCTTAGTGAGTATTGGGATTTCTTGACTGGCGCTAATACATTGTGCACAATACTACAGATGGTTCCAGGCACAGTCCTTACTGACGGAAAATGACACCGCCTGTTTTCCGACCAAGACGCCATACGTCCCAGACTTCAGCTTCCAAGTGACTTCCTTCTCATCCCAGAAGCTGCATGCTACCTTGAGATCTACCTCAAGTTCCACCGTCCTGGACTCACCTGGTTGCAGCATGATCTTGTCAAAAGCCTTGAGCTCCTTCGCAGGTCGCGACACTGTCGCATCTGTCGCCGGCGTGACATACAGCTGCACCACCTCCTTGCCAGCAACTCGTCCGGTGTTCTTGACCGTGACAGTGCATCTCAACACGGGCTTCTCTGCGTCTTCTTCTACCGTTGCGCTGAGGCCTTCGTACTGGAAGGTCGTGTACGACAGACCAAAGCCAAACGGCCACCTGACCCTGTCCTCTGCGTTGGAAGACCGGTACCCGACCTCGACTCCCTCGGCATAATCGATCTGCACGCTCCCATCCTCCATCTTCCGCGCGGGAAAGTTGCCAAAGCTCGGCGAGTCCTCCAGCGTCCTGAACCACGTCGTCGCAAGCCGGCCGCTGGGACACACCTTACCTGCCACCACGTCGACCACGGCCCGCGCACCCTCCTGTCCAGGGAAGTGCGCGAGCACGACGGCGTCAACGTCGTCGACGAAGGCGCCGACATCGATGGGGTTCCCGCAGTGCAGGACGAGGACGGTCTTCTTCGAAGCGGCGGCCACGGCTTTGATGAGGGCCGTCTGGTTCGCTGGCATGCGAATGTCCTCGAGGTCGAACCCCTCCGACTCGTACTGCTCGTTGCGGCCCGCGTAGACGACGCTGACGTCCGACTGCCGGGCCAGGGCGACAGCGTCGGCAATAGCCTGCTGCTCGTCGTAGGCCTCTTCGAAGCAGAGGCTCGCGGCGTAGGGGGTCGGCTCGCCGTCCAAGAGACGGGGGGGGCCGGCCATCTCGAGGCGGATGTCGTAGGTGACGCCGGCCTCCATGGAGATCTGCGCCCGGGACTCGAGGAGAATGTGGTTGAAGATGAACTGCTCCGTCGGGATGCCCTTATCGGAGCCGGACAGGATGACCGCGTTGTTGACGACCAGGGAGAAGGCTCCCGTGCATCTGATGGCCAGGATATGTTCGCCGGTCGTCGATGGCGTCAACTTAGTCGTGATCGTCAGCCGGGATCCCGGAACCTTGAGGCCGGGCTTGAACTGGCCGAGCATCCAGACGACCGGCTTGTCCTGGTACTCCTCTAGGAATGGTTCAGGCGAATCGTCGTTATAGAAGGCTATATCTGCGCCCGGACGGCCGTCCTTGGCAATAATCTTGTCGGTGTCGGCGACGTGGATGATTCGTCGCGTCCTCACGCCGGGAGAGTACTTGATGCCGTCTGACCCGCTAACTTGCTCTTTCCAGAGATCGATCGGTGAGGCTTTGTACTGGGGCGTACATGAAGCACTGCCGCCTCCGGTAATGACAGGATCCTGAGCGAACTCTCCAATGACAGTAACGGTGTCAGGAGGTGTTTGCGCCAAGTTCAAGGGCAAAGTGTTCTTCTCGTTCTTCAAAAGGACAATGCCGCTTGCTGCGAGCCCCCAGGCCAACTGATTCGTCTTCTCGTTGACGATGGACTCCTCGGTGCTGATGCCGTGGCACGCTTTGGTCCGGTCCCGTAGCTCCAGCATCTTAAGTGCCCTGGCATCGATTTCGTCGACTGCGACCTCGCCCGACTCGACAGCCTTGACTAGTCTGATGCCCCTGAAGATGGGAAACGGCATCTCGAGATCGAGACCCGCCTGGACGGGGGCAACCGTGTTGTGCACGGCGAACCAGTCCGACATGGTGATACCCTTGTAGCCCCATTCAGCACGGAGAACTCGCTCCATGAGAGGTTTATTCTCGCTGCAGAATGCGCCGTCGACCTTGTTATACCTGCGCTCGTCAGTATTTTGCTCTCAGGAGAGTGTCTTTATCGTCAGGGTTCTCACGCCGTCATGACGCCCACTGGATCAGACGTCCGCAGCAGATGCTGCCAGGCGGCGAGGTACACCTCTCTCAGGGGTCGGCTGTCCACAGAATGCTTCACGTCGTAAAAGTGCCTCAGCGTCTCCGAGTCGTTGCAAACAAAGTGCTTGGGGCAAGCGCCGACGCCCTGGGCCTGGATGCCGTTGACGACGGCGCCCGCGAGCTGGCCCGACAGCAGGGGGTCCTCGCTCATGCACTCAAAGTTGCGGCCGGCGCGGGGGTCTCGGTGGATGTTGATCGTGGGGCCCAGTACGACCTGGGCGCTCTTCATGCGCGCCTGGCGGGCGAGCTCGCCGCCCAGGCGAGTAAGCAGCTCGGCGTCCCAGGTCGCGCCGTAGCAGGCCGTGTTGGGGAAGCTGGCTGTTGTGAGGCCTGCTTCGATGCCCGCGGGGCGGATGCCGCTGACCGAATCGGCGACCTGGAGAAAGTCAGCACTTGTTGCATCTGTTGAGATGTGGGGTGAGCGAGCGTGGCACTGATCATACCCTGATGGGTGGGATGTTGAGTCTCTCTGCGCCGGCTGCCGTCGAGAAGTCACGCCCAGAGAGCAGCTTGACCTTCTCTTGGAGCGTGAGCTCACTGAGCAGTCCCTTGAAAGCCATGCTGGCTCGTATTCTAGCGAGAGCGAGAAGCAGTAATAGGCGGGTTGGAGATCCGGTTGTCAATCGATCGTCTGTGGCAGGATGCTTTCAAGGTCTCGCTGTATCGGGCTGCTGCCAAAGAAATGATGTTGCTAGAATAGTCCGAGTCTTCCATCAGACCAGCAGACCATCAGACCGAAGAACAGTGCATTTAACTAGTGAAGCAAGCGTCGCCTCGAGTGATCGGACTCCATCTGCCTCGTCACGATGCCGACGGTGGTGGTGGTGGTGTATCGGATCATGCGCCAAACATCTCCATTGGCCTCGGCAATTCCGAGTTGCCTAAAAGGTACTGAAGAGAGAAGACCAAGACCCCACGACTCGGGTTCTTACCCCTCCCCGTTTGGCCCCGCCTCCACATCCCGAATCTTGCAAATGCGGGGCCCTCGACTAAGGCTCCAGCGGTCTGGCCTCCTGATAGCCCCTAAAGTCCTGGACGGGAGCCCCTGAAGCGCCTAAAGTCCCTGAAGCCCCTGAAGGGCGCCCGACCTTTGAGAGGCTCTCCGCACTCGGTGTGAGGCCTCGGCGTTGCAGCCTTGTTACCTCATGAGAACAAGAAGACGGATGGCCGGCTGAGAGCGAGAGATGTCTACCATGACAACTGGAGGAGGAGTTTCAAGTGGTTACAAATCCCGAGTCACGTGGCCGACAACCGTCATAGCACGGCTACCGTCATAGCACGGCTCGCAAAAATTAAAGTATTCAGAGCATGTAGGCTTCCATTGTGGTGTTCACACTACCTCACCCTTCCCATACAAACTGCTGCTCCATCCCCTCCATCAACGGCCTCAACGCCATGCCATAATCCCCTCCGTTCGGTGTCCTCAGCAGCGTATGAATGTGAAACTTTGCAGGCTCCTTGTTCGTCAAGAACACCCCAGAATGATGATCAAACTCCACAATGACGACTGGGCTCTGCACCCGATAGTAAAACGCATCCTCGTCCCCGAACCCCCCGATCCAGCAGAAATACGTCTCGTGATACCAAGCCCTCACCTGCTCCATACGCACCTTTCGAGCCTGCACCGGGAGATACAACAGGTACTGCTCCACAATCAGAGACAGCAGATCCTGCTGCGTGGGCCTCATCTCGCTGACGAGGACGCCCTCGTACGGAACGACGCGGTTGTCACGGTACGCCCCGCAGAGATGGCGCTGGTCGTCGTGGTTCCAGCGCCCCTTGGGCATGGCCGGGTCCCTGAGGAGCTTGAAGACCTGCGCTCTTCCCTGGTGTCCCTGTGATAGGCTCTGCATGAGCTGCAGGCCGAGGGCTTCCTCCTCGTGGAGGATCCGCGTCGACGCGTGGGGGCCGTCGCCGTCGATGAGGTTCGGCTCAGCGCCCGTGAACCAGGGGGAGATGACCATCTGTCTCTTGTAGAGGAGTATGTTCAGACACAGGTGGTGGCCGTAGAACGAGAAACCCCAGGGCTTCGAGGTCGACGGTTCGCCAAAAAGGACAAAGTTGTAGGAGAACTCGTTGCATACTTGAGTTGCCTGGACGAGTTCTCCGAGGAAGCCGTTGATGCGCATGGCGCTGACGGCCTTTTCGTAGCCTTCCGGCGATAGTGTGGCCTTGAGGACGTTCATGATGGCGTCCTTGATCCGAGGTGAGCCGCCTAGCCTGTCAAGACGCAGGCCCTTGTCGCTCAGGAGAAACTCCGGGTTCGACCACGATCGCCATTCCGGAGAGTCAACATGGTAGCTGACACAGGCGTGCTGGTCTTTGTTCAGCAGGCTCAGCAAAGCGTCCGCTGAACTGACGATGTCTTCGATCGCAACCCTTTCGTCTTGAATCTTGAACATATCCGGCCGTATACATCCTAAAGACCCATGGTCAGCTTCATGTAATCGACCTTTCTTTATAAGATGGAGAATTACCCACCGTCACTTGTGATCCCCCGGTAAGGCTCCAGGAAAAGCTTCCGCCAGTGAACGTAGAGTGCGTGCAACCAAGGCGGGTTTGCGTTGGCTTTGAACTCCTCGGCATATTCAGAGGCGTTTTGTTTCCTCATGGCCGTGAATCGAGCATTGTCAACGTCAGGTAGAAATTGGCGAAACTCGCCATGTTCGGCTGCATGGTTTGACCCCATTGCTTTGTGTTGGGAGTGACGCTCTGAATGTGTCGGATCTGGAGATGAATTTGAGTATCCCAGCCAAGTCGAGAGACTGGGTCTCGATAGCCTGACTGATATTAAGTCATGACGTTCCTTACCATTAGCATCTCAGTCCACGGCCCCTCGGGCAGCTCCACATGGGCATCGGTCCATTCGCATGGTGTTGAGCCGTCAGTGGCAGCGATCCCGGAGGGGATCCGGATATCCCGAGGCCAGGCAACACGCCCACACTCCTCCACATGGCGGGACCACGAATCCTCGGCACAAAGATACAGGCACAGTCACAGGCGCGGTGGGACGACATGGCATTTTAAAGAGGTATCGAGAATGATCCAGTTCAAAAGCCTGCTGTTAGGCACCTCTGATGGTTCAGGAGTGACCAGATTCCAAGCCCGTCACCGACTTTTCTTGCCTTTCCGCTAGACTGCATCCAATATAGACCCTTCCACGATGTCTCTTCCATCATTCCAGCGTGAGTTGCCCCCTCAGCCCATCCATCCGTTTGCACCGCATTGCAGGAGCCCGAGATCTGACGCTCTCAAGGCCTCGTTCGTTTCGTCCCAAAGTCGAATGCCCTGAAGATACTTATCGGCGAGCCTGAATCGTCCACCGTCGACGTCGGCGTTGCGCTGCGCAAAGGCCAAGACGTGCCTGTTCTCGTCTGGTCAGGCTCCTCCGTGCTGGCGCCCGGAACAAAGACAGCGCAGCGTGAGGTCGTCGACAAGGTCCTCTCTCCTGTTGCGGCTCATGAGGTCGGCACGATACGCTGCATTGGCTTGAACGTAAGTGAAACCCCTGATTAATGAGTAGCCATCATTCAAACTACTGATGGCCTTCGCAGTATGTTCAGCACGCCAAGGAGCTCGACGTGCCTCTACCTACGGTCCCAACCGTCTTCCTGTACGATTCAAACAGCCTACAGGGTGTTGGGAGAAATCATTACTGACAGACGGCCAGAAAGCCAAGCACGTCTCTCGCCAGCCCCTGGCCAACACCGACTGTCCTCCCAGCCGTCACACAGGCCGACGACACGGGCGACTACGAGTCCGAGCTCGCAATCATCATCGGCAAGCCCTGCAAGAACATACCCGAGAGCGAGGCCCTCGACTATGTCCTCGGCTACACCGCGTGCAATGATGTCTCCAGCCGCGCGAGCCAGTTTGCCCAGTCTCAGTGGTGCTACTCCAAGGGTTTCGACGGATCCTGCCCCATCGGCCCCACGATCGCCTCCAAAGAGCTCATCCCTGATCCTGGGGCGCTGCATATCCGGGGTCTGAAGAATGGCGAGGTGATGCAAGATTGCGGCACTGAGTATGTATCACCCCAAAGGGAATTGCCGCTCACATTGACTGATCGTTTCTGCCCCCCTCCCCCCTTATAGCGACTTGATCTTCAGCGTCGCGAAGCTGGTCAGCTTCCTGTCACAAGGCACAACGCTACCTGCCGGCACCGTCATCATCACGGGGACGCCTGCCGGCGTGGGAGCTGGCCGCAAGCCCAAGGTGACCATCAGGCACGATGATGAGTTTGCAGTTGAGATATTGCCCCACATCGGCACTCTCATCAACGTCTTCGCGAATGAAGAAGCAAGACCTTGATGGGCGGACACTTGTCGGACGGTAAATCCCCTCAAGGCTAGCCCGGAGCCATCATTGACGACCCTGGCGCATCAATGTCTGCGAACTGGAAAGCAAAGTCGAGATCCATGTCTCCCCCTAGAAGGTCCAAAGGACCCCAGTATTGATTCAAGAGCATGGTGCCCTCGAAGTCATAGGCAGCCTGGTTGGAGGTGAATGGCCCGGAGTTCTGCGCCTTCTCTTTCGCCTGGCGCAGCAGTTTGGCTGCCTCTAGGGCTACAACGCACTCGTCCATGTTCTCGAGGATTTCGATGGCCATGCCGACGCGCTCTAGGAGATATTGATTATCGGTTTCAGACGAGCGCGTGATGTGGACGAGGATGATTGAGGCCGCGAAGACGGTGTAGGTGGTGTTATAGAACCTTGATGGAGCTGTTAGAGTGGACAGAGCCGGCATCCAACATATAAGAGTGCAGTACATACCAAGTACGAAAGAAATCATTGTGCTCGTGAGTCCGATATATGATCTCAATGGTCTTGGAGGCTGAATCCAGATACTTCTCCGTGGCTTCCCGTGCGCCGGGGATCGATGCCCTTTCAGTTCCAGGTGATTTGAGCAGCAGTGATCCGAATAAGAGAATCCTCAAATTATGGTATCCTAAATTAAGTCAGCCTGCTTCTCTCACATCCACTTGAACTTGTCAAGGGAGACGAACGTATGGTCAGGACCAATCTCTGTCGCTTTGCCCACTGAGGGTCTCTCGCAGCCCTGAGGCTCGAGGAAGGCCCGGCCACTATGTATGGCCGAATCACGTCGGGAAGACCTTCAATCCATCGGTCGAGGCCTTTCTCGATGTCAAGAGCTAGTGCCGTGGTTGAGAGAACTGGAGTATCTGACAGGTAGACGCCCAGGCACACCGTCCTCGTCAACCTCGAGAAGTCCACCATGGACTTGATGATGGCGCAGTGAGGAGGCTCGAGGAGCTCCGGTTTACTGGTGTCGACGCCGGGTGAGCCCTGGATGAGAGGGTATGGACGGTTGTGATACAAGTCTGCTCCTAGTGTGTCTGGCCTTCCCATCGCAAAGGACAACTCGCTGTGATTGATCAGAGGAGCAATGTCAGATGAACAACACTCAAGACTTACGTTTCAAGAGAGTAGAGTCCCCTAGACAAAAAGTGCACGTCAGTACAGGGGAGTAATCTTCTCGCCACTCAGAGAAACGGCAACTCACCACCATGTCCGGGATTCTGCTTTCAGTCTCGCCGCGTCTGTCCTTGTATTGGGTCCGGGACCTCGGTTGATGCCCATGGCGAGAGCTGTCCTGACGGACAATCCGACGTACATGTAACACACTGAGAAGGGTAAGTATTCAGAAATGCATATGAGGGTGGCAATAAAGAAGGAAACTCACAGTGAGGACTGAGTTCATTCTGGCAAACTTTTGCCTGGGAAAGGCGTCAGCGCAGGTCTTTCGTGCTTTGGATGTGGCTTCCTACCAAGAAGAAGTAGCATTGCACCATCTCGAGGTCCGTTGCCATGCCGAGCTGGTTGCAATGATTCTTGGCCTGATCGAAGAATTGCCTGCTCCACTGGAGGTTGCTCGTGCCATCGAGAGGCTCGTCTGGTCTGACCCCAACGAGGGCACCGAGAGCAAGGACACTGTAGTAAAGGGCGGCAAAGCTCGTGACACGGGTTCCCTCGGCGCCAGACCACAAGCGCTCGCATCTTTGGAGAAAGATGTCCTTGTCCAGTATGGGATGGATGTAGTGAATGGCGGAGAAGTAGTTGTCGAGGAAACCGCGGCTGTGGCGGGAATGGTGTGGCTGGCTGGCTGGCCCTGCGTCAGCCCGGGTAGAGCTTGCGTCGGGAGAATGAAAAGATGGATTGTGTAAGCTCGTGACGAGGAGTGCGTGTGCGTCGTCTGCGCTCGAGTTGCCTTGTCCACCGTTGCGTTGGATGTGGGGTAGAAGTGCGACAGAGGATGAGGTGCCGTAGAACTCGACGTTTCTAGTATGACGGTTGACGCCAGACACCTCGTGCTCGCCGGCAAGCCTCGTTGATGTACTACACGGAGTCGGAATAGCATCGTAGTCTGATGGTACATGGTCGTCATGCGCGTTGGGTTCGGTCTGAGCCTCAGCCTCAGGCCGGGCCTCTGTCCATGTGGTGTCCTGATTCTCTGAGAATGGCAATGTCGTGTCGTCGGGATGCGAGTCTTCAATGGTAGCCCTCGGGGGGTCAGGCTGCTGTCTTTCTTGTGACTCAAGACGGTTGGATAAGTTCTTTACGTGGTCCTCTAGTTGACGAACATAACTGAAGAGGGAATGTTCAGTCGCAACCCTGAAGGTGATGACATTCAGAGGGGATGTGCTCACTCGGAGGCATACCGCCTGCTGGCCGCATCCTGGCCTTTGTAGATACAGTCGAGCTTGCGGTCTGCCAATGTCAGTCTGTGGGTTGATCACGACAAACATGAGACGAAGGCCGACTGACTTTTGCAATATGTGCATGGGTATAATTCGTCGCATTTATTCTTCTTCAGTCGGCAGGCATCACAAGCCCGCGCAGCCCTTGGTCGACGGGCCTTGTGGGCGGCTGCTCTGGTGACGCGCGTCTCGGGTTCTGACTGGTTCATGACGATCGATTGATAGATTGAGCAACGTGCGTGATCGTTCTGGGCGGGTGTGATGGTGCATCGGATGGCCAAGGTGTGACGCGCAGACACAAATGTGGTGAGAGGTGGTTAGAATGGTTTGTGTTGTCAAGGACAGCCAGCCAGCCAGCCTTCGACCAGAAAGAACAATCCTGCCGCCCTAAGGTAGGACAGCAACATGGCCTGGGGTCTCTGCGGGGTAGCTAGCACTAATGGGTCCCCTGGTTCCCCGAGGTGGTCCCCTGATCCCCTGGTGCGGGGTGCATGAGGGGTATCAATCCCCGAAGCCTCCCCTGTGCTTCAATGGAGAGATCACATCTTGGGCTTCCCGTCCTTTTTTTTTTCCATTGTTTCAACGTTAAAGGAGGCAGTGACTGATTGAAATTAAGTATCCAACATCGATTCATCTACGCTAAGCCATGCTCTTTGCCCTCACCCCAGGAGCTTCGGCACCTCTTCCAGCAAATGCTCAACAATCGCGTCCGGTCCCCTCTCCACCTGTAGGCCCTGGGGGATCGCGTGTGTTTTGATGTCGGGGACGATCTCCCTCGCGATTTTCTGTATCTCGGCCGCTTCCTCAGACGACCACATGGATGCTGAGAACTGAAATGAACTTTTAGCAATGCCGTTCAGTGGCCAACTCTGTGTTGTATCAGTAAGGTAGGTAAGGTACTTACAAGAACATCTGGCCTGAACTCCTTGACCTTGCCCTCTACTTCGGCAATGCCTTCATGCCGCCGTCAGCTCTCGTCTACTTCCTCTTGTACCGAAGTTCTTCAACCAGAAGTGAGGACTCACTCTCGCAGTTGGCCACGTAGTCTATCGTGTATTCATCACTCAGAGCCTCGGTCATTCTCCCGATAAGCCGTTTCGCCCTCTCAGGCGCCGTGTTGACTGTCACCAGTCGGAAAGGACCCTTGGGAGACATGATGTTGCTGTTGCTGTTGCTGTGAGTTGGAGTTGGATTATTCGGCTTTTTGGCTGGATGGTTCTTTGACTTGACGTTGAGAATGTATGAGTTGAGCCTGTCAGAACTTCAGCTTACACACATTTGAGCTTGGGTGCATCTCCAAACTGGGACCTTGAATTGGGGAGGGCGCGGGGAAGCTTCCCCCTACCGCGGCATTACCGAGGCGAAGGGTTTGTGCCCCGGATCTGCCGAGCCCTTGGACGGAAAAGCCGGCGCAGTGTCCCACTCATGCCTGAGTTGACTTCCCGAGGAGAAAGGGGGGGTGGGGGGGGGGGTTTGGCCATTGTTCATGGTTCTGAGTTTTGTGACAACAAGGCTTTCCCGGGGCAATCAGCAATCCATGCTGGAAGTGTTCGCCGCAATTATCATGCGCCGCCTGTTCATATTTGCCTACCCATCTGGGCAGGCATTGTCAGGATTTGGGGGGTTGTTTCGCTTCAGTGCATGCAAGCTTCCCCAGTCACCCACAGCTACGACAGTATACTCGCGTTTAGAAGATGGCAAGTCCTCTCACGGTTGATGGCACTGTATTGTAACCTTTACTGACATTTTCAGGCCTCCATTCAGTCAAAGTCTCCCATTCAGCTCGACGTTATCGTTGTCGGGGCTGGCCTCGCCGGCCTAGCAACAGCGATATCAATCAGTCTCTCCGGTCACAATGTAACGGTATTTGAGTCCACGCAAGAGCTACTCGAGGTCAGTAAAAGTTTGGAAAGACAACAATCATATAAGCCTAACAAAGATGTTCCAGGTCGGCGCAGGGCTGCAGCTGACGCCGAACTGCACCCGCATCCTCCAACAATGGCAGATGCCTGAAAAACTATGGGCATCCGCCGCCGAGCCAACATCTCTATTCGTACACCGATATTCGGGCAAAGTCCTGGCCATGGAATCGGATTTCGACAAGAACATGCGCCGCAAGTACGAAGCTCCATTCCTCGACATGCACCGCGTCGACCTCCAGCGTTCGCTGTGCGACCGCGCCAAAGCCCTGGGCGTCCGTTTCGAGATGGGCCATAAAATAGACAACATTGACTTCGACCTGGCAGAAGTCACAAGCAAGTCGGGGCTAAAAGCCAGAGCGGACCTCATCGTGGCCGCCGACGGGCTCTGGTCGCGCAGTCGTGCGCTCTTCACAGAGAAGGACGATATGCCCCGGCCGACGGGCGACCTGGCCTACCGCGTGGTGCTCGACATCGACCAGGTGACTGATCCGGAACTCCGCCTCTGGATCTCAAACCCGGCGGTGCATTTCTGGATTGGCCCTGGAGCTCACGCCGTCGGTTACTCCGTGCGGGCTGGGCGCATGTATAACATTGTTCTTCTGGTACCGGACGACCTACCGCTCGGCGTGAGCCGCCAGGCTGGCTCTGTGGAAGAGATGCAAGCACTGTTCCGAGACTGGGATCCCGTGCTGGGACGGTTCCTGGGGATGGTGGACACTGTCGAGAAGTGGAAGCTGATGCATAGTGAGTTGACTCGTTTGAGGATTTGGAATCTCAGTGATCTGACCAACTTGCAGTTGAAGAGTTGCCCGAATGGGTGAACGAAAAGTCCAACATGGTTTTCGTGTAAAAAAAAAAAAAAAAAAAAAAAAAAAAAAAAAAAACACCCGCTGATAATTCAATAGAGGCGATGCGTGTCATCCCATGTTGCCATATCTTGCACAAGGTGCAAACTCCGCCATTGAGGACGCAGCGGTCCTGGGCATGCTGCTCGGGCACGTGAAATCGAAAGACCAGGTACCCCAAGCATTGCAAATGTACCAAAAGCTCCGAAAATCCAGGGGCGATGCCATTGTCAAAGAGACCTTCAAACAAGTCAGTGAATCCTTTACTGCTCCCAAATTTCATAGCCGCCGTTCGAATCCTCACACACATACAGCGAGAGTCTTTCCACATGCCAGACGGTCCTGCGCAAGAAGCGCGAGATGAAGTGTTCCTGTCGCAGCTGGGAAAGCCACTTAGGGGACCCTTTCCGAGCAGATGGACTTGCCCACAAGTCCAACCGTGGCTTTATGGTTATGATGCTTCTGCAGAGGTACAAAAAGCGGTGCAGGAGAAGCCGTTTGGGAAGAAAGTACAGATGACGCCTGTGTCTGAACCCAAGCTCGCTCGTCCTGTGGAAGTGAAGCTCAGCAGTAGAGTCTGGTCCACTCTGAGAAGATGGATCGCAGCGTGACGCACAATGAACTCTTGGATCATGACCAGTGCTAGCAGTGAGAAGTGAGGTAGCCAGAATTAAAGGAAACAAACGTCGTGTAAAACACTTAGCGTCAAAATCATTCTATACATTCACAAAACTACTTGTCCACTTGGCAACGTGAAGATGTTCATAGCTCATCAATCTCGTGTGTTGATCAGACGTTTGCTCATAGAGATGGCTTACAGGGGACACTATCCATTATTCAAGCATTCCGCTTAGATGAGGGATGCTGTTGTACACGACTCCACAGACATGTGTCTGTAGCAGCAACCGCCTCATCGATTCAAGGCTTAACCATTCTGTGTGCCAGAGAAGTACGATTCTCACCTGCATGGAACTACAATTATACCAAGAATGTACGCTCAAGTGATTCGATTGATAGACGGTCACACTATAGAAACACAAATAACCCCACTGAACATCGCTAAGCCTCTCACACACCTGCAGCTACTTGCCAATCAACTCGGAGGAGAACCTGCGTACTAAGCCACAACTTCATTGGCATCAAGCTGATACTTCTCAAAGTGCCTGGCCGAAATACGCTTCTCGAACATGGTGTCCAGCTCGGCGTAAGTGCGCCTCTTTGTGCCTGGAACGTCAAAGTAAAGAAGTGTCAGGTACATCGCTCCCATGGCGAAAAAGATCCATCCAATGTTTCCGCCGAGGTTGGCCTGATCCTGGTTGAATAGGTACGGAAGGATCACCTGCCAGAGGACGCTGCAGACCGCCGAGAAGGCTGCACCCACCCCCACGGACTTTGATCTCAGCCTCGTAGCCGATGTCTCGCCAGCGATAGCCATCGACGCGCCAACGGCCGGGCCATACGATATGGAAGTGATCAGGAGCGCGATGCCGATGATGGTCAGGTTTCGGGGGGTGCGTGCCATGGTACCGAAGATACCCATGATCAGATACATGAGGACGCAGAAACTGACACCGGCGAACATGAGGGGCCGGTGGCGACAGCGCATCATGAGAACAATGTTGATGAGGGCGGACATGACGCCAATACTGATGCCTATCTGGACCAACATGACGACGATGTGGCTGTCGAGACCAGTCTGGTTGAGAAAGTAGGGGGCGTTGGCAGACAGGGAAGCGCCGACGATCTGCGGCATGTACATGCAGATCATAATGATGCGGGTGCGTCGGAGGTTCGTGCCGCGGAAGCAGTCTACCAGCGCGGCCTTCTCTGTAGACAAGGAGCGCTCGGCTTCGATGGTGCGCTGAATCTGTGCGAGGCTGGCATCGACATTCGTCCCAGCGGGTGAGAGTCTCTCGAGGGCACGCCGGGCCTCCTGCTGCTTGCCCTTCATGACGAGCCAGTAGGGTGACTCCGGGAGGAAGGGAAGACCGATCAGCAGGATTCCAGGGAAGACCCATCCGGCGGCAAAGATGAGCCTGAAAGCGGATGGATCAATGATGGAAATGCGGCTGAAAGTGGCAGAGATGGCCATGAGCAAGCCAAGATTCTGTACACAACACAGGTCAGCGATCTGTGTAAAGACCAGAGCCATACATCAAAAGCTCTAGAGATGTTTCGACTTCTCTCCTGACTTACAAGCATGATGGTGTTTGCCGACAGAGCAATGCCTCTCATAGGCAGAGGAGCTATCTCGGAGACATAGGTTTGGGTACCAGCGAGCACCAAACCCACGGCGAACCCCGTGACGATCTTGCCGCCAAGGAAAACAGCAGGGGTTTCCGCAACGTAGTTGATAGCAATTCCGCATGTAGAGCAGACGATAGCTGCAAGGAAGACTGAGCGGCGTCCGAACCAGTCCTGCAAGAAACCAGCGACAATAGATCCAGCCATGCTCATGACATTGTAGGTGGCGTTCCAAGCAGACTGCCAATACGCCGGGATGATGAGTGCTCCGTTGACTTCAGAAGCGAACGTCATTCTAGAATCACAGATGGCGTCAGCAATGGAGTTGCCGTGGTGTTTTCAAGTTGTGATATTATGAGGAGATCTTACTGGAATGCCGGCATAGCCAGACAAACGGACAATGCAAGGTTCTCGTATCCCACCATTGTAGAGCCAACTGCGATTTCGGTCAGAAACAGCAACTTACAGTGCGTAGCAAACGGATGAGAAGTACATACTATTGGCATACAATGTCCAGAGGGCAATCTTTGGATTCTGGCGAATACATTCCCAAGGACTCATCTTCTCCTCTGCAGTAAGTACAGAAACCTCTGCGTGAGAAACGTTGGCCTTGTCCATACCGACGTCGAAATTGTCGTCATGGTCATCAGCACCGATCGCCTTCTGTTGAGTCATGGTGAAGGGAGGAGTCTGTGGGCCTCGGAGTTTGGCTATGAACAAAGTCGAGGTAGTGCCACTGCCAGCGTGGGATAATGTGTTGACGGAAGAAGTCTGTCTTTCCGATGTTGAAAGGATGGTGAGGGTTCAGACATTAATACACAATCGAAGGCATCGAGAAGCCAAGACTCAGACCTGCAAGTCGTCCTAACCTGGGGAAGGCCAAGCATGTTGGCCCAATGTCGATAGCGGCCGCCCCTTCGGAAATCCCGGTGGGGAGCAATCCCCACGGGGAACGCAGTTTTGGGACCAACCCCAGGTTGATGCCACGCGGTCTCTAGCATGATAGCATGACTCTCATGCACCAAGGTAGACGTGTTTGTCACAGTCCCGGCCTTAGCCTATTCATTCCGGTGCAAAGAGTCGCGATGGGAAAACGCCACAACGAGCATGACGATGGAATCGGCAAGTATCTGGTTACGCTTCAAGTCGGTAGTAAGCTCAACAAGTTCATCGGTAGCATTGAGCTGGTCCGTACGCCATGCGACTGTGAGATTTGATACTCATCTCACAAGTAGCTAACCTTTTGGCTAAGCACCCAAAGTACGTGGGCAGATCATGTTAGGCTTTGGAGGAAGTCGAATCCTTTCCTCTGCAAATCCCACGTTTGAGAACCAACCTGCATCTTCGCGGCGAACGTATGCTCTTCCCCCGGAATCTCGCACATTCCAGACTTTACACCATGCTCTTCCAGTACCCGAAGCAGGCCTCTGCTGAGTTCCATCGGCACCATGGTGTCCGCAGCGCCATGAGCGATGAACGTGGGCGGGAATCCGCGACTCACGTTCAGCAGAGGATCAACCAGTCCCCAGTCCTTCGAAGGATAAATGGCTCCGAGCACGTTCCCACTGGCTATTTGCGTCAATGCGAACGCCGGACGAGGGTCACTGAAGTCAGGGGGTCCCTGGGCTTGGCCCTCGAGCGAGACTCCTCCCACGAGGGGAACAGGTCGCTCATCGTAGACTCTGTTCATGAACTCCTCTGTCAAGTCCTTGGGTAACTTTGAGGCAACGTGAGGAAGCTTTGACGTCCAAAAAGGGTCTGAAAAGCTGCAAGGGCCGTACATGTCGAATATCCCGGCTACAGGGCGGGGTACACCGAAATCCTTTGGGTTGAGTGATCAGTCACAGCGAGCGACCTCACGACAGAACTCGGGTACTCACGAGAGCTAGTGCCAAAGTTCCTCCCGAGGAAGTGCCAAAGGCAAAGACGTGGTCAAGGTCAAGGATAGGGGTGTCGCGGGCTTCCTTCGATATAGCTTGATGAAGCCCTCCATCATAGACCCAAGCTAGTAGATCTCGACAATCACGCATGGGGCCGTCGAGAAGGTTGACCTGTGGGCAAAGGCGATGATTTGGAGCCAAGACAACCCAGCCTCGATCCAAGCAGTCTTGAATTTGGTCAAGATTGACCATCCGGGAGGATCCAAGCATGAATGCTCCGCCGTGAATATCGATCACTGCATCCAGTCAGACCCTATCGAACACGCTGTGAGGGTGTGCCACGGGAACGTTACGGATCGGGCATTTGGCTGGCGACTCGGAGTGACTTTTCAGCCGCGGCAAGTAGACATCCACATCAATGTCTTGCGAGTCTATGGTCTTGTAGACTGCTCTGAAGCTGATCGGCCTGGCCATGGTGATGTCGCTCGCTGAGATTGTCTCTCTTCTCGGTGACTGGGCGGCCTAGCTTCAGCTGTTGGCATTGAGATTTGAGATGATTGTTGCGACAGCAAGTCACATGTTCAAACGTAACATTGAACTTGTTTGCACATCCACTAGGTAAGGTACTCTGGGGACTGATATCTCGGGTCAATGGAAGGACGAGGCGTGGCGGAATATCCGGTGACAGCAACTCGGCATTTCCGTTATGTCCCCGCACCAAGCCCGCTACGAAGTTCTGGTTTCGTATGGGGAATCGTCCATCACCTACCTGGAACCTGGAGTTCTCCGCAGTTGGGAGCTTCTCTCCCGGATGAGGACCGCGGCATCGCATTCCCTGCCCCGGATTCCTCCCAAAACCAGAGGTCCATGACTCCTCCGGCCGAGTAGAAAGCTTAGCTTCTTGGCCCTTGCGAGACGTCAAAATTTCTCGAATCACACTCGGAACAGCATCTCCATCCCATTCTCGTTCATATCCCAAGACCCCATTTACTTGACGGGCATACCTGACCGCAATGAGTGTCTCAGTCCATTCTGTGCCCCCCGCGGCGAGGACAAGCTACATCATCGACCAATTGGAGGGCGAGAGACTCACCATTCCCGGCAGCAAAGGAGTGTTCCGTATATTGGCCTCCTCGAAGCAAACAAATGGCGGCATTGCCGTATTCACAAGCGGCGCTGTGTTGTCTGACGCACCAGGCTTCCATTGGCACGAAGAGGCCCACGACGTCTTCATCGTGACCAAGGGATTTCTCAAGCTATGGAACGGGGATAGGTGCCGTATCATGGGTCCTGGCGATTTTGCTCATGTTCCTCCTGTAAGTGCCCTGTGAAAAGAAGAGAGCGGGAACTGCGGTTTCTCCTGGTGTCTGACCTCCCCTCAGAAAATCATCCACAACCCCGAGCTGCTGGGGCCTCACACGGAAACGTTTGGCCTGGTAGCCCCCGGCGACTGGATCGAATTCTTCCGCTTCGTGGCTGAGACGTACGAGGGCGTCCTCGTCCCGGAGAACGACAACCGCAACCTGGGAGCTCTGCTGGGCCAGAAGATGGCGACGGCAAAGGATCGTTTCGACGTCCATTTCAAAAGAGATCACCAACCGCCTCCGCTGGGAGACTGGCAGGAGACGGAGAACGTGCTGCCGTCGCCTGGAGAGCCATACTTCCTGCGCGCAAACACCGGCCCCAGGTGGATGCTGGGAGGCGTCATGTCGAGGCCGTTCATCCACGCGTCGCAGTGCGGCGGCAAGTTCGCCATCTCCAGCATCGAGTCGTCAAAGGTGTATGAGAAATCACCGCTGCAACGGTGGCTCACTTTTGCGACGGTGGACCACTGTTTCTGCGTCTTGGAGGGTGTTCTGCGGGTCAAGATCAGATCGGGAGGCGAGGCATGGAGCGAGGTCAGAGAGGGCCAGACGCTGGTGGTTGCCGCTGGCGAGTCCTTCCAGCTCGAATTCGGCAGCAGGTTCGTGAGAGCATGGTCGTTCACGAACGGCCAAGGACTGGAAGAGCTGGTACGTCAGGCAGGCACACCGTATTCGGGGTTCGCGCTGCCGGATACTCAACAGCAGTGGGATGAGGGTCGTCTGCTAGAGACCTGTAAAGCACTCAAGGTTGCGATCATCGAGGATCAGTAGTCGCTTGATGATTGATAAGAGTCCACTACATGCATTACATAATCCTGTGTAACATGGGCTGAGTGGAAGGCGACAGGTTCGCTTATATGCACGTGACATGTTTGGAAAGGGGATGGGGTTACTGCTCGTCTGCAGCGAGGCTGGCCTTTTCTGGCTCGGAGGACAGCTCTTCGATCATGGCCTTGCTGTGGGGGTTCTGCCTGGCTAGGTGGCCGCGTAGGCGTCCGGTCTCCGTTTCGCTCGCCTCGTCCTCGTCCTCGACGTCGAGGAGGAATGGGATGTGACTGGACTGGCAGAAATATCAAGACCTTTCTGATCCTGCCTCACGCCAAGCCTAATGCTCTGGATGCGGCGCCGGGCGGCGGGATCGTCTACCTTAAGGTACCTACCTACCTTAGGTACCTACTATAGAGGCAAAAAAGGGACAGAACTGGTGATGTGTGTGTATTCCCCCAGAGGCAGGCAGGTGGGCCTGGAACTACGGACTTAGTGGGCGACGGGGCGCACGGACCACAGGGCGTGGGGCACGGACCACTAACACCCCCCTTTTGGCAAAACTGCCAGCTGACAATAGCCGTAAGGGCTTCCCGTAGGCACCTTATAACAGGCCACTTCCCTAATTCTAGTACTCTAAAAACACTATCTCCCGACTAATCAGAACGCAGGATTCCTCTATAAAAATAGGAAACCTAAAAAACAGTAATAGGAATCGAACCCTAGCGGACTTATTCGGTTACGGCGACGAGGCGTAACTGTCGCACGAATTCGACGTATTTATTAATTCTAAGGCCTTTAGTAAGGCCGTCGGCAGGCATTTCCGTAGAGGGTACGTAGCGAAGCTCGAAATCGCCTACTACTATACGTTCCTATACCTATTTATACTAAATATCGATATAACGAGTACGCGCTGCGTTTAGTAGATTAAGGGCAATTACGAGGGTATTCTAGCTATTAGTTAGGAGGATAAGAGGCTTTAGAATTACTACTTTAAAGGCTGAAATCGTATCCCTAATCTAATTAAGGGTAATACCCGTAGGAGTAAGGTTAATAAATTTAGCTTCTAAAGTACTAAGCGTAACGAACTATTATTTACGAGCCTTCTAGGTAATAGGGGTACTAGCTAAGAAAATAACGTATCCTTCTATAGAAACCCTTCTAGTATAGTCTCTATATAAGGTATCGCTTATAGTAAAGAGCTCGATATTAGGAGCCTTATAATACTTAATACCTATCGAGGTAGTATCTTTAAAGTACTAAAATATACGCTTAACGGCTATAAGGTACTCGTAAGTTAGTCTACTATTACCTTTATAGAGCTTCGAGACTATAAAACTAATATTAGGGCGGCTATTATAGCTAAGGTAATTAAGGGCTCTAGTTATCTCTTAATACTTCTTTATAATATTAGTATTATAAGTAGGATTAGGAAGAGGTAGTATAGTACCTATAGCCTATAGAGTCTTAATAGCGTTCGCTTAGTTAAAGCTAAAACGCTATAGGATCTTATAAGTATAGTCTCGTTAGTATAGTAGAGTAAAGCCTCCCGTAAAGTCGTAAATAACGTATATACTAATAAACTTATTAATAGAGGGTATTTCCTTAAGGTCGTAAATAGTCTTTAATATTATTATAGCGCTATAAATAGCTATAGAAGAGGGTCTAGCGATAGCGATATTATTAACGTATATAAGAAGAATAATATTAGTAGACTCGTTATATAGAAGGTACGGGTTTCTAGCTATACTAGTATACTTAAGGTTCTTTAACTTATTAAATAGGAACTAGAACTACTATAAGGGGGCTTCGTAGAGGCTATAGAGGGTACTATTAAGAAGGTAAACCCTATTAGTTCTATCTTTATATCTACGGGGCTATTAAACGTAAATATAACTACCTTTAGGGGTAGGGGCTATAAGGAATACGCTATTAAAGTCGACGACTATAAAGTAAAGGCCTAAGTACGTTACTAAGGTAAAAAATAGGCATACTAATATAGAGTAAGCTACTACGGTATAGAGATCTTAAGCCGACTATTCGCCCTATTAGCGGTTTCCGTATACTACCTACCTAGCTCGCAGGTATTAAGGCGAGGTCTTAATATCTAGTACTTATATACCTAGAAGGACCTTAATACTAGTTAGAGGACTTACTAGGGACTAAGTCTTATAGTCGAGAAGGTTCTAAATCTACTTATTAAAGGTAGGCTTCTAGAGGTACTAGTTAGGGCTATGTAAGAAGGAGCATCTGGAAGCCGGAAGATCCCCGGCCACACCTCGGCGAGCAGTCGGCGAGAGCTGGGCGCTGACTAAGCTAAGATTCGAGTACTCTCGAATCTAGAAGGCAAAGATTATAAGAGTGAACTTAGTAAGTTTAAGTCTACGAATAATATCTAACCTACCTGCGTACGCTCGGCGGACCGACTCTCCGTAAACCCGATTCAGACCCTTAGTCATATCCTTACAATTCTTAAACTTCTACCCTACTCCAGGAGAATTGGCAATACGAGATATCGAACCGAGTTACGCGTAGCACCCGCCAAGAGACCGTCGACCTCCAGCAAGAGGACGCGGAACTCCGAGAACAAGATATAGAGATGCCAGACTAGGAGGACAGAGCAGACGCGCACTCCGCTCGCTCTCCCCTCGGCGTCTAGGCGGACATCGAATAACTCGTTTAATAAGAGTTACGACGCACGACGCGTTATCGGTTACGAAGCAGTAGCCAGCCGACCGCTCGGCGAGGATCTAGGGGCCGATCCAGGTTACCTACCGATACTACGAGCGAAATATAATCGACGTACCGAGATAGATACGATAGCCGCGACTACTCGACGATAAGTCGTAGAAGTAGTTAGGGGGATAACTCTCCCCGGAGAGCCCGAGCTAACGAGGTTAATAATACCCTTATACTTAATATCCTAAAGTAGTTCCAGGAGCAGACCTAGAGATTAGCTAGAATAGTCGTCGAAGAAAGGCTATATATTCGGCGACGCGACGAGAAAGTACTAGCGTATAACGTCGGCAGACTCGACGAGAATGCGACTACGCGAGAACGAGAAGACTAGCTAGACGAGATCTAAGAGGTCTACGAGGTATAACGACTAGAAGCGAGTGCCGTATAGCGAATCTAGTAGGCTAGAGGATAGCTCGGAAGGACGCTATAGGAATCCTAGCGCTCCTATTATAAAGGCCTCGCTGAAAGAACTCTAGAGTTAGGATAGACTACCGAGGTTACCTAGGAAGACTTTATTATATTTATACGATAATAATATTTAGTACTAGCCCTCTAGAAGTAGAACCTTCGGGAAGCTATCGCTAGGTATTATTAGAAAGACGACTAAGGGCTAATAAAGTATTATTAGGAATAGGAGGGGCTCTACTATACTATCGGCGAACCCTCGATAGGGGAAGCCTAAGTATTCGCATTCTTTAGGGGCCTTACTAAGGAACTAAAAGACGAGGCGTAGAAGTAAGATATCCTACGAGTCGAGGCTCGGGAGATTATAGAGTACGCGGAAAGACTCTAGGAGGTAACCCGAAGAGGCTACTAGAAGAGAGACTATAATAGTAGACGCGTGCTAGATAGGCGCAGACGGGACGGCGATAAGCCGTATACCCGGGGCGATTATCGCTAGCGAGAGCGGGGGTTAGATAGGAAGCTAGAAAGCCGCCGCCCTTATAGCGAAGGTAAGGTAGTCCCCCCTTATATTAAATATTATAAGTATAGAGGACTATACTACTCCCTAGATTATCCGTAGAAGGACGAGGGAGGCGCTTATTAAGGGGGATTATACTAAGGAAATAGCTATAAGGGGAACTCCTACCGAGGAGGCCGAGGTAATTCGGCGATAGTTCGCGTAGTATACGTCCCTAGTAAAGTTATTAGAGAAGTTCCGGAAAACGAGTAGGCGTTACGGAGACCCCGATATACGTAACGCTAGAACTTATATCGGTAGTTATTAGGCCGATAGCCTAAGGGCGAGCTATCGTTATCTATTCGGGCATAGAAGTCGAAGTAATAGTAGATATAGATACCTACTTATAGATAGACCTTATTAGCGAAGCTTTCGTAGAGCGGCTAGCATTAAAGCCCGCCTCGGAGCTTAAAATACTAGATATTATCGGTATTACTAGGTTACCTATTAAAGATAGGAGGGCCTATTAGCTAATATTCTTTCTCCTAGACCGATACGGCTACCCGCGCAGGGTACGCCGAGCATTCGTCGCTATTATCCGACTAGATAGCGAACCCCTACTACTACTAGGATAGAAGTCTATAGGCCTAGAAGGTATTATTATTAAGATAGTAACGAATAGCTAGTATTACGATAAAATCTTAATTATAACCCCGGAATCCTTTATCGATAAGGTTATATTAGGAGACGGAAAGGCATACGTTCGCTATATTATAGGCATCCTTTCGGTAGAGAAGCTAATCCTAATATTAGACGACGAAGACGAAGAGCTAGGATAATTAGTCCTAGAAGAGCTCACGAACCCCTACTACTACTAGGATAGAAGTCTATAGGCCTAGAAGGTATTATTATTAAGATAGTAACGAATAGCTAGTATTACGATAAAATCTTAATTATAACCCCGGAATCCTTTATCGATAAGGTTATATTAGGAGACGGAAAGGCATACGTTCGCTATATTATAGGCATCCTTTCGGTAGAGAAGCTAATCCTAATATTAGACGACGAAGACGAAGAGCTAGGATAATTAGTCCTAGAAGAGCTCTAAGAGTACGAAGCCGTCTTCGACGAGCAGTTAGCGAAGAAGCTCCTACTTTTAAGTAATACCGTATACGAAATCGTACTCTAGGAGGGCGCTATAGTACCTTATAAGGGTATATACCTATTATCGGCTAACTAGCTATAAACGCTCGCCGAATATATCGAGGAGAACCTCGTAAACGGAAGAATTAAATACTCTACTAGCCTAGTAGGGGCACCTATCCTATTTATGCCTAAGAAAGACGGCACTATTCGCCTCTGCGTAGACTACTACGGGCTAAACGAGGTAATAATTAAAAACCGCTACCTACTCTTACTAATTAGGGAGCTACTCGATCGCCTAGCAGGCGCTAAGTGGATTTTAAAGATCGACCTTAGAGAGGCATACTATAGAATCGCTATTAAGAAGAGCGACTAGTAGAAGACTATATTCCGAACTCGTTATAGATACTTCGAGTATATAGTTATACTATTCGGGCTAACTAATATACTAGCTATATTCTAAGCGTATATTTACCGAGCGCTTACCGACCTCCTCGATACGGAATATATTATCTACTTAGATAATATCCTTATCTACTTAAGGATACGCGAGGAATATATAGCGTTATTGAAACGCGTGTTATAGCGGCTAAAGGATGCCGAGCTATTTGCGAAACTCTCTAAGTGCGAGTTCTATAAAAAGGAAACTAAGTTCCTAGGCTTTATCGTAAGTAACGAAGGCGTTAGGATAGACGCTGAGCGCGTGCGAGCTATCGCCGAATAGCCTACGCCTAAGATATTTAAGGATATCTAAGTATTCCTAGGATTTATAAACTTCTATAGAAAGTTTATCCCTAAATATTCCTATCTCGTAAGGCCCCTAATAGTAGCGCTAAAAGGGAGCTAGAAAGGTATAAAGTCGGGAGACTTTACTTAGGGGGAGGAAATAGATTAGGTATTAAAAGAGCTTAAGCTCGCCTTCTAGTCGGCGACTATATTACGCTATTATAATATACGCCTCGATATAAGGATTAAAACGGATATATTAGTAAAAGCTATCTCCGGGATTTACTTATAGAAGCACGGCACGAGCTAGTATCCCGTCGCCTACTAGTCGCGTAAATTAGACGACGCAGAAACGCGATAGGGTATAGGATAGTAAGAGTTACTTACTATCGTCGAGAGCCTAGAGTACTAGAGCTACTATATAGGCGGACTCTAGTAAAAGCTCGTAGTACTAATAGACTACTAGGTATTAAAGAAAGTCATATAAGCACTAGCGCGGGACGTTCGCGGACGCCTCGCTAGATAGGTATATAGACTTACTATATTCGACTTTAAGATTTAATATAGGCTAGGGGCTACTAACCCCGTAGACGGACTCTCTAGGAGACTAGATTATATAGAGGGCGACCCTAATATAGATAACGTCCTACTTATATTAGTAAAGAAGCTAAGTCTAGTTAATAAGCTACCTAAAGACTTCTAAGTAAGGATCGCGAAGCTAAGCGCTCGCGGAGTAGCCGGCGAAGTATACGTATACGCGGTAAAGACACGTCTCTAGAAGAGATAGGCCGAGAGCTCGAAGAGCTATAGTTACTAAGACACTTCTATCTCGGGTAGTAACGTACCTAGTATAAGGGCTAACTATAGGACGAGTAGTCTACGGTATAAGACTACCGCCGATGCACCTAGCTATCTAAGAAGGAGCAGGGAGAGCGCGGATACTAGCCGAGGAGAGCCCGAGGGCTCTAAGGACTCGAGCGTAGCTAGGGAAATTAGAATTCCGGACTAATTTATCCTACGCCCTATTATAAGAGAACTTATAGCGGGCGAAACGGTATTATTAATACGGCTAAGCGAAGATCTAGAATATATAGTAAGAGGACTATAGGCCTCTAACGACCTCTATCGGGATATTACGAAAGCTCTGCGATTAAAAGCCGGGTTAAAGGCGGGTTATAGCCTAGATAATAATAGGATATTATAGTATCGAAAGAGACTTATAATTCCCGAGGAAGCTTCCCTATAAGAGGAACTACTGCGAACATACTACGATAATCCGCGAGTTAGCTACTTAGGCGCTAACCGCACGGTAGAATTAATAACGCGAAAGCTTTACTAGAGACATCTAACGGAAGACGTCCGCGCGTATATCGCCGAGTATCCGGCATACTAGGGCTCTAGAATCCCGAGGCATAAGCTATATAGACTTTTGTAACTACTACTATTACTATCTCACCTATTCTAAGAGATTAGTTTAGACTTCGTTATAGGACTACCCGAGAGTACGACGAACGATAGGCGTATCTACGATGCGATCTTAGTTATCGTAGACCGTATAACTAAGATAAGCTAGTTTATCCCGACTACTCGGCGGCTGAATACTATAGAGTTAGCTGCTATTCTATATAATAGGATAGAGTATAGGTTTAGGACCCTAGAGGGGATCCTAAGTAATAGGGATAAGCTTATTACGAGCTAATTCTAGGTAGACTTCTATAAGGAAATGCAGATTAAGCGTCGAATATCGACGGCTTAGTATTTATAGACGGATAGGTAGATAGAGAGGGTTAACTAAGAACTAGAATCCTACTTCCGAAAGGTCTACGGGCATAAGCCGAATGCGTAGGCAGTATAACTCCTAGAGGCAGAGTTCGCCTATAATAATACTAGAAACGCGACTATTAGAGTATCGCTATTTAAGGCACTTATAGGATACTACCCTCGAGTAATCGAATTCGTACTATTAATAACGAGGAATATCGTCGAAGGTGTCCGCGAACGCTTAGCGAAAGTTACCGAGACTAGGCGACGTATAGCAGAAACCTAGTAATACGCTAAAGATAGCCAGGCTAAGTACTATAATAAGCGGTACTAACTACTATAGCTTACTATCGGCGACTATATAGGACTCTCTACGAGGAACTTTAAGTTTAAAGCAGGATAACGGAAACTAGCCCCGCGATATATTCGTATACTAGTCGTCGAGCGTATTAGGTAGAATGCTTATAGGGTATAGCTCCCTGAAAAGTACTCTAGAATATACGACGTCTTTTCGGTATCCCTCTTAGAACCGTAGACAGGGCGCAAAGATATCGCTAATACGCTACTAGAATTAGAGGAAGACTAAGAAGAGTAGGAGGTCGAAGATATCGTCGCCTATAAGAAGGATAGGGACTAAACCTTCTTTATAGTTAAATAGAAAGGCTAGCTAGTAGAATATAATACCTAGGAACTAGAGCCTTACCTATAGAATAGTCGCGTACTACTCGCTAGGTATATATAATAGCTAAAAAGAAAGTATATAAAATAGGATAATTAATCGTATCTCGAATATAAGACTACCGAAGGGGGGAAGATTACTACCCGAACTATTACCGACTAGTCGTCGAAACTACCGAACCCGCTAGTACTACCGATACTACTAGACGCCTGAAAGTTACTACTAAAGACGTAAACACCGATAGGCGAGCCTTCGCTATCCTCCTCGGTAACCGAACTATTTCCAGACCTAAGAGAACTACTAGGGCGACTACCTATAACTATAGTAGCTTGGCCGGGGCGGCGTATAGTCGGCATACCTACGTACTACTTATAGTTAATAGGCGTAGTATTATTAGAACGTACTAAGGGGTTACTAACCTCCTAAAAGTCGCTACTTATATAGGGGAAGTCTAAACGACCCCCCTTACTATCTACGGGAGTCGAAACGACGCTACTAAGGTCGGACAGGAGCGTAAGTACGGCGTTAGCTCGGCGAAGGTCGCGAAGGTATTAAGGCTAGGCAACCTCGCGGTAACGGCCGATAGAAGAAGCCGAGGGAGAATAATCGCTACTATAGCGACGCTAACGAAAAGTCAGTGAACAGTATACGAAAGGAAGGAAGGGGAAGCAAAACTTATATTAAGCTCGTAAGCCGTTATAGCCTACTCGCGATTATAGGTAGCCTCCTTAATCTAGAGCTGAGCTAGACGCTAGGCGAGCGTATTGCTAGAGAGCGCTCTAACGCCGCTAGGATCGAGTATCCAGCTAAAGAGACCGTTCTAAGAATAGCTAAAAGCTAAAAGATAATAAAGGAAACGGAAACGAGCGATAGGGCGCAGAGCATTCGGATCGCGTCGCTGAGTGCGCGTAAAAGTCTTAACCTAAAGCCAGTACGTCTGAGCCGCTCTAAGGACGGCTTAGGGAATCTAGAAGGAGGAAGTTAGAAAGGGAAAAGCAAGGCGAAGGAAAGGCGAACTCATAGCAGTATACTTAGCCTTCTTAAAGTAATATATAGTATACTTATTAGGGCTCTTCTTATTATAGACGCAAATAACGTCGGGATTAGCGTAAAGCTAAGTCAGGTAAGTAATATAAGGAGTGCCGCTCTAATAGCGACCCTAGCTACGTGCCTTATTATAGCGGAAGCCTTTAAATAGGCGAGTAACCGTAGGGATAATAGATATATTAGTTAAGAGGGAATAGAAGAACTAAAGAAGATTAATTAAAAAGCAGAGGCCGAAGACTCTACGAGTAGTTATTAGTTATTATTATTAGAGGAAGAAACTAACTACTAGAAGAGAGGAAGAGGACCTCTATTTATAGAACTAGTAGAAGAGGCTAGAGGCGGCAAGAACGATAACGGCGACGACCTATCCTAATAATTCAATAGCTACTAATTTAACTGCTAATAATTCAACGGCTACTAACGAGGCAACCGCTAACCCTCGGTAACTGCCCGACCTAGAATAATAGGGGACTATTATTAATAGGAGGGGACGCAGGAAAACGAAGGAGGAAAACAACGCCTTAAATATCGCAAACTAAGCGCCGACCGAATAGCAAAAGGAAGCAGAATTTCAGGGACGCAACTAACAATGGGAAACAATGGAAATAGACTCCTAATAGGCCCGAAACTAAGGGACTATTATATCGTCAGGGACTGACGATTTAGGGAAGGGGAATAGTTATAAGAAGGAGCATCTGGAAGCCGGAAGATCCCCGGCTATACCTCGGCGAGCAGTCGGCGAGAGCTGGGCGCTGACTAAGCTAAGATTCGAGTACTCTCGAATCCAGAAGGCAAAGATTATAAGAGTGAACTTAGTAAGTTTAAGTCTACGAATAATATCCAACCTACCTGCGTACGCTCGGCGGACCGACTCTCCGTGAACCCGATTCAGACCCTTAGTCATATCCTTACAGGCTATTCTTTATAGCGTTAATCGTCTTTAGGGCGTTAATATCTAATAAGATAGCCGTAGCCTAGAGAATAGAATAGGTAATAGGCTATTCTAATAGAGGTATAAGGAGATCCTCTTCGTAATAGGTAGCTTACTCTACTAAGAAAAGAGCCCGGCTACTTAAGAAGCTATCGTTAATACGGGTAGTAGTATACTGCCCTCTAACGTACGGGGCATTACGGCTAGATCTACGGATCGGAGGCGCCGTAGTAGTACGAGGCTCCGGGGACGGAGGAGAAGCCTCTATAAGAGGGTCTAGGGACTCTAAACGGGTTACGTTTAGGGGGAGGACTTCGTCCGGTTCTATAATAGTATTCTTAAAGTTATTAGAGTACGAGGTATCTAAGTTAGTAGAAGCTACTAGGCTATTCTCTTAGAAAGGGTAAGGAATTAAAGTTATTAAGGGAATTAACTTATTAAGTAGAAGTATAACTTCCTATTAGCTAATCCTAATAGTCTCGGAATTAGTAACCTTAGCTATAACCCTATTCGTAGGCTCTTTAAGAAGCTACTTAGGGGTATAGTTAATAAAGGGAATCTTAATAAACTTAGAGATATCGTAGTTAGCGAAAATAGCGTCGTACTTAACGATTTCTATAGAAGGATCTCGTACGGGAGGGAGTTAGCCCTCGAAGAAGCGTATATCCCTATAGCGAATAATAGCTTCGCGTTCTAGTACGTATACGTTAAAGATATAGCTATAAGGGCTATCGAAGCCTATAAGGAAGCCCTTCTAGGCGCGTGCTTTAGTCTTATTAGCGCGGGGGGGGCAGAGAATACTCTTCTTATAAATATAGGTAACGTAGCTATAAGTACAGAGGTATTAAATAAATAGGGTTTAATAGGACTATAGTAGGCCGAGAGCTTTAGTAAGACGCTCTTAAGGAGCTTTACTATAGGGGTTAGAGGCTGTAGGTAGTAAACTAATAACTTCTACTATAGTCTTTATAATATATAGCTATAGAGTCTCCGGGAGACCTATAGCGATAATAATAGTACGCGTACCCTCCGAAATAGTACGGCTAGCGCGTTCCGCTACGCCGTTCTAGGCCGGAGTATTTAGTACCGAGGGTCGGAAGACGACGCCTTCGTTAGCTAGTATTAGCTTAACCTCGACGTTATTAAATTCGCTACCTCTATTATAGGTTATAGAGACGATAGGTAGACTAGTAGAGGCCTTAAAGTATTAAATAAACTTCTTAATAGTAAAGTAGGACTCCTACTTAGTCTTAGTCTTTATAAATAGGATCTAGTAGAAGCTACTATACTTATTAATTAAGTAGAGGGTATAATAGAAGCTATCCTTAAGACTCGAGGGCTTAAATTTAATAAGATCTATAAAGATTTCGTAACCTAGGGTAAGAGCTTTATAAAGAATAGAACGGCTAATAATCTTAGTACTTTTTCTAAGGTAATAAGCCTTATAATAGAAGTCGCTAACCTCCTACTAATCGAAGAGGATACCGACCTTCTTATAAGTATCGATAACGCGGCGTTTTCTAGCGTAAAGGAGGCGTTCGTATATAATACGAAAAGGTACCCGGGTCTTCGTAGTAAGCTAGGTAACGGAGGCTATATATAAGGATATAACTAAGGGTCTGAATCGGGTTCACGGAGAGTCGGTCCGCCGAGCGTACGCAGGTAGGTTGGATATTATTCGTAGACTTAAACTTACTAAGTTCACTCTTATAATCTTTACCTTCTGGATTCGAAAGTACTCGAATCTTAGCTTAGTCAGCGCCCAGCTCTCGCCGACTGCTCGCCGAGGTATAGCCGGGGATCTTCCGGCTTCTAGATACTCCTTCTTATAACTATTCCCCTTCCCTAAATCGTTAGTCCCTGACGATATAATAGTCCCTTGGTTTCGGGCCTATTAGGAGTCTGTTTCCATTGTTTCCTATTATTAGTTGCGTCCCTGAAATTCTATTTCCTTTTGCTATTCGGTCGGCGCTTAGTTTGCGATATTTAAGGCGTTGTTTTCCTCCTTCGTTTTCCTGCGTCCCCTCCTATTAATAATGGTCCCCTATTATTCTAGGTCGGGCAGTTGCCGAGGGTTGGCGGTTGCCTCGTCGGCAGCCGTTGAATTATTAGTAGTTGAATTAGTAGCTATTGAATTATTAGGATAGGTCGTCGCCGTTATCGTTCTTACCGCCTCTAGCCTCTTTTACTAGTTCTATAAATAGAGGTCCTCTTCCTCTCTTCTAGTAGTTAGTTTCTTCCTCTAATAATAATAACTAATAACTACTCGCAGAGTCTTCGGCCTCTGCTTTTTAATTAATCTTCTTTAGTTCTTCTATTCCCTCTTAACTAATATATCCGTTATCCCTATAGTTACTCGCCTATTTAAAGGCTTCCGCTATAATAAGGCACGTAGCTAGGGTCGCTATTAGAGCGGCACTCCTTATATTACTTACCTAACTCAGCTTTACGCTAATCCCGACGTTATTTGCATCTACGATAAGAAGAGCCCTAATAAGTATACTATATATTACTTTAAGAAGGCTAAGTATACTACTATAAGTTCGCCTTTCCTTCGCCTTACTTTTCCCTTTCTAACTTCCTCCTTCTAGATTCCCTAAGCCGTCCTTAGAGCGGCTTAGACGTACTAGCTTTAGGTTAAGACTTTTGCGCGCACTCAGCGACGCGATCCGAATGCTCTACGCCCTATTGCTCGTTTCCGTTTCCTTTATTATCTTTTAGCTTTTAGCTATTCTTAGAACGGTCTCTTTAGCTAGATACTCGATCCTAGCAGCGTTAGAGCGCTCTCTAGTAATACGCTCGCCTAGCGTCTAGCTTAGCTCTAGATTAAGGAGGCTACCTGCAATCGCGAGTGGGCTATAACGGCTTACGAGCTTAATATAAGTTTTACTTCCCCTTCCTTCCTTTCGTATACCGTTCGCTAACTTTTCGTTAGCGTCGCTATAGTAGCGATTATTCTCCCTCGGCTTCTTCTATCGGCCGTTACCGCGAGGTTGCCTAGCCTTAATACCTTCGCGACCTTCGCCGAGCTAACGCCGTGCTTACGCTCCTGTCCGACCTTAGTAGCGTCGTTTCGACTCCCGTAGACGGTAAGGGGGGTCGTTTAGACTTCCCCTATATAAGTAGCGACTTTTAGGAGGTTACTAACCCCTTAGTGCGTTCTAATAATACTGCGCCTATTAACTATAAGTAGTACGTAGGTATGCCGACTATACGCCGCCCCGGCTAAGCTACTATAGTTATAGGTAGTCGCCCTAGTAGTTCTCTTAGGTCTAGAAATAGTTCGGTTACCGAGGAGGATAGCGAAGGCTCGCCTATCGGTATTTACGTCTTTAGTAGTAACTTTTAGGCGTCTAGTAGTATTAGTAGTACTAGCGGGTTCGGTAGTTTCGACGACTAGTCGGTAATAGTTCGGGTAGTAATCTTCCCCCCTTTAGTAGTCTTATATTCGAGATACGATTAATTATCCTATTTTATATACTTTCTTTTTAGCTATTATATATACCTAGCGAGTAGTACGCGACTATTCTATAAGTAAGGCTCTAGTTCCTAGGTATTATATTCTACTAGCTAGCCTTTCTATTTAACTATAAAGAAGGTTTAGTCCCTATCCTTCTTATAGGCGACGATGTCTTCGACCTCCTACTCTTCTTAGTCTTCCTCTAATTCTAGTAGCGTATCGGCGATATCTTTGCGCCCTGTCTACGGTTCTAAGAGGGATACCGAAAAGACGTCGTGTATTCTAGAGTACTTTTCAGGGAGCTATACCCTATAGGCATTCTGCCTAATACGCTCGACGACTAGTACGCGAATATATTACAGGGCTAGTTTCCGTTATCCTACTTTAAACTTAAAGTTCCTCGTAGAGAGTCCTACGCAGTCGCCGATAGTAAGCTATAGCGGTTAGTGCCGCTTATTATAGTACTTAGCCTAGCTATCTTTAGCGTATTACTAGGTTTCTGCTATGCGTCGCCTAGTCTCGGTAACTTTCGCTAAGCGTTCGCGGATACCTTCGACGATATTCCTCGTTATTAACGGTACGAATTCGATTACTCGAGGGTAGTATCCTATAAGTGCCTTAAATAGCAATACTCTAATAGTCGCGTTTCTAGTATTATTATAGGCGAACTCTACTTCTAGGAGTTATACTGCCTACGCATTCGGCTTATGCCCGTAGACCTTTCGGAAGTAGGATTCTAGTTCTTAGTTAACCCTCTCTATCTACCTATCCGTCTATAGATACTAAGCCGTCGATATTCGACGCTTAATCTATATTTCCTTATAGAAGTCTACTTAGAATTAGCTCGTAATAAGCTTATCCCTATCGCTTAGGATCCCCTCTAGGGTCCTAAACCTATATTCTATCCTATTATATAGAATAGTAGCTAACTCTGCGGCATTCAGCCGCCGAGTAGTCGGGATAAACTAGCTTATTTTAGTTATACGGTCTACGATAACTAAGATCGCATCGTGGATACGCCTATCGTTCGTCGTACTCTCGGGCAGTCCCGTAACGAAGTCTAAACTAATCTCTTAGAATAGGTGAGATAGTAACGGTAGTAGTTATAAAAGTCTATATAGCTTATACCTCGGGATTCTAGAGCCCTAGTATGCCGGATACTCGGCGATATACGCGCGGACGTCTTCCGTTAGATATCTCTAGTGAAACTTTCGCGTTATTAATTCTACCGTGCGGTTAGCGCCTAAGTAGCTAACTCGCGGATTATCGTAGTATATTCGCAGTAGTTCCTCTCGCAGGGAAGCTTCCTCGGGAATTATAAGTCTCTTTCGATACTATAATATCCTATTATTATCTAGGCTATAACCCGCCTTTAACCCGGCTTTTAATCGCAGAGCTTTCGTAATATCCCGATAGAGGTCGTTAGAGGCCTATAGTCCTCTTACTATATATTCTAGGTCTTTACTTAGCCGTATTAATAGTACCGTTTCGCCCACTATAAGTTCTCTTATAATAGGGCGTAGGATAAATTAGTCCGGAATTCTAATTTCCCTAGCTACGCTCGAGTCCTCAGAGCCCTCGGGCTCTCCTCGGCTAGCATCCGCGCTCTCCCTACTCCTTCTTAGATAGCTAGGTATATCGGCGGTAGTCTTATACCGTAGACTACTCGTCCTATAGTTAGCCCTTATACTAGGTACGTTACTACCCGAGATAGAGGTATCTCAGTAACTATAGCTCTTCGAGCTCTCGGCCTATCTCTTCTAGAGACGTATCTTTACCGCGTACACGTATACTTCGCTAGCTACTCCGCGAGCGCTCAGCTTCGCGATCCTCACTTAGAAGTCTTTAGGCAGCTTATTAACTAGACTTAGCTTCTTTACTAATATAGGCAGGACGTTATCTATATTAGGGTCGCCCTCTATATAATCTAGTCTCCTAGAGAGTCCGTCTACGGGGTTAGTAGCCCCTAGCCTATATTAAATCTTAAAGTCGAATATAGTAAGTCTATATACCTATCTAGCGAGGCGTCTGCGAACGTCCCGCGCTAGTACTTATATAACTTTCTTTAATACCTAGTAGTCTATTAGTACTACGAGCTTTTACTAGAGTCCGCCTACGTAGTAGCTCTAGTACTCTAGGCTCTCGACGATAGTAAGTAACTCTTACTATCCTATACCCTATCGCGTTTCTACGTCGTCTAATTTATGCGACCTATAGGCGACGGGATACTAGCTCGTGCCGTACTTCTATAAATAAATCCCGGAGATAGCTTTTACCGATATATCCGTTTTAATCCTCGTATCGAGGCGTATATTATAATAGCGTAATATAGTCGCCGACTAGAAGGCGAGCTTAAGCTCTTTTAATACCTAATCTATTTCCTCCCCCTAGGTAAAGTCTCCCGACTTTATACCTTTCTAGCTCCCTTTTAGCGCTACTATTAGGGGCCTTACGAGATAGGAATATTTAGGGATAAACTTTCTATAGAAGTTTATAAATCCTAGGAATACTTAGATATCCTTAAATATCTTAGGCGTAGGCTATTCGGCGATAGCTCGCACGCGCAATCCTCGTATCGAGGCGTATATTATAATAGCGTAATATAGTCGCCGACTAGAAGGCGAGCTTAAGCTCTTTTAATACCTAATCTATTTCCTCCCCCTAGGTAAAGTCTCCCGACTTTATACCTTTCTAGCTCCCTTTTAGCGCTACTATTAGGGGCCTTACGAGATAGGAATATTTAGGGATAAACTTTCTATAGAAGTTTATAAATCCTAGGAATACTTAGATATCCTTAAATATCTTAGGCGTAGGCTATTCGGCGATAGCTCGCACGCGCTCAGCGTCTATCCTAACGCTTTCGTTACTTACGATAAAGCCTAGGAACTTAGTTTCCTTTTTATAGAACTCGTACTTAGAGAGTTTCGCAAATAGCTCGGTATCCTTTAGCTACTATAATACGCGTTTTAATAACGCTATATATTCCTCGCGTATCCTTAAGTAGATAAGGATATTATCTAGGTAGATAATATATTCCGTATCGAGGAGGTCGGTAAGCGCTCGGTAAATATACGCTTAGAATATAGCTAGTATATTAGTTAGCCCGAATAGTATAACTATATACTCGAAGTATCCGTAACGAGTTCGGAATATAGTCTTCTACTAGTCGCTCTCCTTAATAGCGATTCTATAGTATGCCTCTCCAAGGTCGATCTTTAAAATCTACTCAGCGCCTACTAGGCGATCGAGTAGCTCCCTAATTAGTAGGAGTAGGTAGCGGTTTTTAATCGTTACCTCGTTTAGCCCGTAGTAGTCTACGCAGAGGCGAATAGTACCGTCTTTCTTAGGCATAAATAGGATAGGTACCCCTACTAGGCTAGTAGAGTATTTAATTCTTCCGTTTACGAGGTTCTCCTCGATATATTCAGCGAGCGTTTATAGCTAGTTAGCCGATAATAGGTATATGCCCTTATAAGGTACTATAGCGCCCTCCTAGAGTACGATTTCGTATACGGTATTACTTAAAAGTAGGAGCTTCTTCGCTAACTGCTCGTCGAAGACGGCTTCGTACTCTTAGAGCTCTTCTAGGACTAATTATCCTAGCTCTTCGTCTTCGTCGTCTAATATTAGGATTAGCTTCTCTACTAAAAGGATGCCTATAATATAGCGAACGTATGCCTTTCCGTCTCCTAATATAACCTTATCGATAAAGGATTCCGGGGTTATAATTAAGATTTTATTATAATACTAGCTATTCGTTACTATCTTAATAATAATGCCTTCTAGGCCTATAGACTTCTATCCTAGTAGTAGTAGGGGTTCGCTATCTAGTCGGATAATAGTAACGAATGCTCGGCGTACCCTACGCGGGTAGCCGTATCGGTCTAGGAGAAAGAATATTAGCTAATAGGCCTTCCTATCTTTAATAGGTAACTTAGTAATACTAATAATATCTAGTATTTCAAGCTCCGAGGCGGGCTTTAACGCTAGCCGCTCTACGAAAGCTTCGCTAATAAGGTCTATCTATAAGTAGGTATCTATATCTACTACTATTTCGACTTCTATACCCGAATAGATAACGATAGCTCGCCCTTAGGCTATCGGCCTAATAACTACCGATATAAGTTCTAGCGTTACGTATATCGGGGTCTCCGTAACGCCTACTCGTTTTCCGGAACTTCTCCGATAACTTTACTAGGGACGCGTACTACGCGAACTATCGCCGAATTGCCTCGGCCTCCTCGGTAGGAGTTCCCCTTATAGCTATTTCCTCGGTATAATCCCCCTTAATAGGCGCCTCCCTCGTCCTTCTACGGATAATCTAGGGAGTAGTATAGTCCTCTATACTTATAATATTTAATATAAGGGGGGACTGCCTTGCCTTCGCTATAAGGGCGGCAGCTTTCTAGCTTCCTATCTAACCCCCGCTCTCGCTAGCGATAATCGCCCCGGGTATACGGCTTATCGCTATCCCGTCTGCGCCTATCTAGCACGCGTCTGCTATTATAGTCTCTCTTCTAGTAGCCTCTTCGGGTTACCTCCTAGAGTCTTTCCGCGTACTCTATAATCTCCTGAGCCTCGACTCGTAGGATATCTTACTTCTACGCCTCGTCTTTTAGTTCCTTAGTAAGGCCCCTAAAGAATGCGAATACTTAGGCTTCCCCTATCGAGGGTTCGCTAATAGTACGGTAGAGCCCCTCCTATTCCTAATAATACTTTATTAGCCCTTAGTCGTCTTTTAGACGATACCTAGCGATAGCTTCCCGAAAGTTCTACTTCTAGAGGGCTAGTACTAGATATTATTATCGTATAAATATAATAAAGTCTTCCTAGGTAACCTTAGTAGTCTATCCTAATTCTAGAGTTCTTTCGGCGAGGCCTTTACGATAGGAGTACTAGGATTCCTATAGCGTCCTTCTAAGCTATCCTCTAGCCTACTAGATTCGCTATATAGTACTCGCTTCTAGTCGTTATACCTCGTAGACCTCTTAGATCTCGTCTAGCTAGTCTTCTCGTTCTCGCGTAGTCGCATTCTCGTCGAGTCTGCCGACGTTATACGCTAGTGCTTTCTCGTCGCGGCGCCGAATATATAGCCTTTCTTCGACGACTATTCTAGCTAATCTCTAGGTCTACTCCTAGAACTACTTTAGGATATTAAGTATAAGGGTATTATTAACCTCGTCGGCTCGGGCTCTCCGGGGAGAGTTATCCCCCTAACTACTTCTACGACTTATCGTCGAGCGGTCGCGGCTATCGTATCTATCTTAGTACGTCGATTAAATCGTATAAATATAATAAAGTCTTCCTAGGTAACCTTAGTAGTCTATCCTAATTCTAGAGTTCTTTCGGCGAGGCCTTTACGATAGGAGTACTAGGATTCCTATAGCGTCCTTCTAAGCTATCCTCTAGCCTACTAGATTCGCTATATAGTACTCGCTTCTAGTCGTTATACCTCGTAGACCTCTTAGATCTCGTCTAGCTAGTCTTCTCGTTCTCGCGTAGTCGCATTCTCGTCGAGTCTGCCGACGTTATACGCTAGTGCTTTCTCGTCGCGTCGCCGAATATATAGCCTTTCTTCGACGACTATTCTAGCTAATCTCTAGGTCTACTCCTAGAACTACTTTAGGATATTAAGTATAAGGGTATTATTAACCTCGTCGGCTCGGGCTCTCCGGGGAGAGTTATCCCCCTAACTACTTCTACGACTTATCGTCGAGCGGTCGCGGCTATCGTATCTATCTTAGTACGTCGATTATATTTCGCTCGTAGTATCGGCAGGTAACCTAGATCGGCCCCTAGATCCTCGCCGAGCGGTCGGCCGGCTACTACTTCGTGACCGATAACGCGTCGTGCGTCGTGACTCTTATTGGACGAGTTGTTCGATGTCCGCCTGGACGCCGAGGGGAGAGCGAGCGGAGTGCGCGTCTGCTCTGTCCTCCTGGTCTGGCATCTCTGTATCTTGTTCTCGGAGTTCCGCGTCCTCTTACTGGAGGTCGACGGTCTCTTAGCGGGTGCTACGCGTAACTCGGTTCGATATCTCGTATTGCCAATTCTCCTGGAGCAGGGTAGAAGTTTAAGAATTATAAGGATATAACTAAGGGTCTGAATCGGGTTTACGGAGAGTCGGTCCGCCGAGCGTACGTAGGTAGGTTGGATATTATTCGTAGACTTAAACTTACTAAGTTCACTCTTGTAATCTTTGCCTTCTGGATTCGAGAGTACTCGAATCTTAGCTTAGTTAGCGCCCAGCTCTCGCCGACTGCTCGCCGAGGTATAGCCGGGGATCTTCCGGCTTCTAGATGCTCCTTCTTATACTATACTATAAGCAGTCTCTAGTAATAGTAACTTTAAAGGGGTCGTAAGTATAACTATAATACCTTAAATCTAAGTAACTATTATAATAGGAAGGCCGTTACTAATATAAACTATCGAATTAGTATAATAGTCGTATTCGATTCCGTTAGTACTTAAGAGGCCTAGTAATAGAAGGTTACTAGGGCTCTCTAGAAGATATCGGATATCCGAGATAACCTAATTAATAACTATAGAAGAGTTAAGAGGATTACGGACCTAGAAGAATACTTTACTAATACTAAGAGGCTTTATAACCTAACCGTTCGCTACGTTAATAGGAGGTAGGTAGGCGTTCTCGACGTATTTAGAGAACTACGAGAGGTTATTAAAAATATTAATATTACTACTAGAGTCGAGGATAATAGTATCTCGGCCCTAAGCTCTAGCTATAGTATAGGCCTAACTAGATATTACCGAATAGGTAATAGTATTCTATCGAGTAATATCTAACGAGGCTACTACGACCTACTTATTATTATCGTTAGAGGTATTAGGAATAGAAGTAGACTCTTAGTACGTAGTATTATAATAATAAGCTCGTACGGCTTTTATAGCTTTCTCGCGGATATCCGTAGACTATTTTAAGAGTATATTCTTCTCGAGAAGAAAGTAGTCTATAAGTAGGTAGTTAAAGAGCTCCTTACCTTCCTTAAAGTAATATAAGTATATAGGGTACTTCCTCTTAGCTATAGGAGCGATATTAGGCGTAGAATTACCCTTTTTCTTACTACGATTACTAGAACCCTATACTATAGTAAGGGAGGTATATATAGATTCCTATATATTAGCCTTATAGCTAATATTATATACTATATTATTTTATTATATATTAGTAGTAGTAGTATACTTTTCGAATAACGTAGGGTACTACCTCCTAATACTATTTAGAAGGTAGTAGGTATATAGGCGAGAGTCGCCTCTAGTAAGCTCGCAGAGCCTTCTCTTAAGTATCTAAGCGCGTATAAGGAAGGCGTAAAGTATCGGAAAGTTACTACTTTTAAGGGTACCGATCTCTCGTATAAGGTCGTAGATAGTATCTTCTAAGACCTTTAGAATTATATAAATAACTACGTTCTAGAGGCTATAGGGGTCCTAGTTAGCGATATCCTAACTAGCGCCTTTAAGGCAGTCGAGAAGTACTGGATTAATCGAGTTAACTAGGAGGCGTATAGTAGTAGCGCGTCTCGCCTTCTATAGCTTCTACGGCGCTACGTTAGTAGTTACGGTAGTAGGTACGGGAATAGGGTTTACGAGGAACTCCTCGACGTCCTCCTATTTATAGGTAATAGTAACGTTAAGTTACTAAGCCCGGAAATTCGATTCTCCGACTAGTACTAGAACGTTATAAGCGTTTAAAGAAGCTATAATAATAAAGGGTTAGGTATAAGAGCCTATTAAGGAGTAGTAGCTAAAGGTAGCTTAAGGTAGCTATTAGAAGCTGAGCGTAGGTAGCGAGAAAAACTGGAAATTAGTTACTAGGAGCTAAAAATTTATAGGTAGTTATTAGAGATATAATACCTCCTATAATACTATACTAAAATCGATGAAAATAATATCTAACGATAGAGCTAATAAAGCTCTTAATAAAGATATAAAAATCGTTATAGTAACGATAATACGCGGAGCGTTTTAGGGGCTTATAACCTATAGAGGCAAAAAAGGGACAGAACTAGTAATATATGTATATTCCCCTAGAGGCAGGCAGGTAGGCCTGGAACTACGGACTTAGTAGGCGACGGGGCGCACGGACCCCAGGGCGTGGGGCACGGACCACCAACACCTACCTAAGTAGGTACCTACTTAGTAACGGAAATGGGGCGCGGAGAGGACCCACCTTGGTCCGTTCCTCGGACCACTGATGGCATTTCGAATATCAGCAGGGCGCCCTTCGATTTAGTGTCATGTCCGCGCTTGAACAAGTTGGGGAAACATGGCAATTGTTCAGATAAAACACCAAACTCCAATCTCTCCAAATCTTTACTTCGCGTTTCTCCCGGCAGCCCAACACAGAATCCGCAGCAATGCCTTCCGCCACAATCACGCCAGCTCCCACCATTCGCCGGGCAACAATGCAAGATGCTGGAGCTGTTGCCGAGCTCGGATCCTCAGTGTTCAGCTCCACGTTTGGTCACTCGGTCACTCCTCAGCAACTTGAAGCATATCTAGACGAGTCCTATAGCGTCGAAGCGACGGAAAAAGACATCTCCGACCCGCAAAAGGATATGATAGTGGCAGTGGCTTCCGACGAGACGATCATTGGTTTTGCTCTCCTGACTCGAGGCAGCAGCGAGCCTTGCGTTGATCATATCGAGTCAAAGATTGAGCTGCAGCGGATATACGTCTCCGCCACCTATCACGGACAAGGAGTCGGCAAACTTCTCGTCAACGAGACACAGAGTGAAGCAAGGGAGCAAGGATTCGAGCACATGTGGCTTGGGGTCTGGGAGGAAAATCACAAGGCCGAGCAGGTGTACCTGAAGCTTGGATTCAGCGTGGTGGGCGAGCATGATTTCGATATTGGGGGTGATATTCAGACAGACCGCATCATGCTTAAGAAGCTGTGAGAGGGTTCGATTTAGACTCGAGACGACCTGTAAACGAGATGTGACATGGGATAATAGAACGGCGAATTTTATGTAGACGTTTGAAGTTTGACACAAGAAAGGCGACGCGAAGCCCCGAGAAGTGGAAGCACCCCTGGAAAGCCAGTGCTGACATTCTGCAAAGCTCGACCGGGGATCCTCCCACTCACAGTCGAATGCTGACGTTGGCTGTACGTAGGTAGATCACACGGGGGCTGCATACCTCTCCGTAGGTTGGCGCGTGGGGGAGGGGGTGGCGTACGAGCAAGGCACAGGCATTCGTGCTGTTTGTGTCCCTTCTGAGGGCTTGCAGCAAGCAAGCTGCTTCTCACAGAGTCGATCTCGCTACGGGCAGGGGGGTTGCTCCGGGGTTCGCGTTGTGTCACGGCATGCCGAGCTGGGGTAAACGAGGCGAGACCATGACCAGCTGCAGATGTGAGGCGGTGTGAGGCGGCTGGGCCGTCTTTGTTTGATCTATCGATTGTGAAAGTAGCATGGTCCATGGCTCTGGAACAATTCGGCAGGTACCTTGTCAGTTGACATGACGTCGAACGAGCGGAATCCGGTCATAGGACAGCACCCCAAGCAACCTCAAGCAACATGAGCACACCCAGCAAGGAGAAAGGGCGGGCTGTGGCCATGCATCAACGTGCTGGGAGAGTGAGGTTGGATCGGTGTGACCAACCCCGCGTACTTCCCCGTACTTCCCCGTACTTCCCCGTATTTCTCCCCGCTGTACGACTTCGGCGATGCCACCACCGGAAGGGCGATGACTATTCGTAACATGATCTCAAAAACCCTGACAAACATTTAATGTCGATGAGGTGGATTGGCGGGAGTTGTCATGTCTTCGGCAGATAGGAGGGAGTGCCGGTAAGCAGAAATAAAGCACTGACGACTCAGTGACGCATCGCCTGTAGCAGGCGCTAGGTCTGGGCGGTTTTAGCGGGCTCATGACCAGTGATGAGGGCTCCACACGCTGTATCGCTGCCGCTGCGGCTGCCACTTCCCGCTGCAGCTAGGTTCTTGGGATGCCCCCTCCCCACCTCCCCCCCCCCCTTCCAGCTTCCAAACTCGAGCTTCGGCCAGTCTTCTTCACCAACCAACAACCTGCGCCATCAGCATTAGATCCGATCATCTTTCCGCGGCACCCATTCCGTGATGCAAGAAGTTCAGGCTAGAATCCGAATGGACCCTCCCGTTGATTTGGCACGCGGAACCATCAAACTCGACGTCGAAGCCGGGACGGAATAGAACGCGGCAACTTCATCATCCATCATGGCACCCTGTCAGCGTCCCTTCGACAACGGAGGTAGCCCAGCTCTTCCATCACCCTAGCCGCACGCTGTTGCATGGCATCCACTTGCTGGCAGCATGATGAAGACTGGCTTCCAAGGGCAACGGAGATACATGGCGCGTCGAGTGACGGGGACACGGACGGACTGGACGTTGCATGTCGGCCACAAAAGAAAGCACGACTGTGCGACCTCTGACAGGGCTATCCACGAATCGAATCCATCTTCTTCGAGGGATTCAACTAGAAAGCACCCGTGCTCCAAACATGTCGCGGGACACGGCCGCCACAAACGCGCCTGACCCATGTCGTCGGAAAGCCGCATGCTGGATCGGAGCCTCCCTCCTGGGCCTCATGCGTAGGTAGGTAGGTATCTGGTTGGGCCTGGCCAGATGTCTGGCCAGATGCCTGGCCCGAGCCTTTCCATCGCACACTGCGTCGCCTTGCAGCATGGCACGTCGTCATCCATGTCTGTCGGGGAACCCATCGGGCATTTTCATTACGAAACCCTGGACGAGTTGAAGCCCCCTTCTCGCGGGCGCACAAGCAGACTGCCATGGCACGGGGCTACGACCCAATGCCGCCTGCGCTGCGGATGGCCGTCCACGTGCCTGGTCGGTGGAAGCACACGGTGACAGATGGAGAAGGACTTCACGAGACCTCTCTTCCTCTGCTGCTCATGTCGTAAGAAGCATGCGTAAGAATCACCATTCTACTGATCAGCCGCAGCACCCCTGGAGACCTCGAGAAGCCAACCCCCACACGATCCCTCATCCGGCCCCCTTGCCATGTCTTGCGCCTTGCATCTGGCCTTCGTCACCTTACTTGGCCGGAACTTTCTTACTTGGTCACTATCCCATCATGTCACTCAGCAAACCTATACAACGTCTAGAATGTGCAGAGCACAAGCGAGCCCAACCCCTGGATATTGGGGGTGGACACGAGACCAGAAGTCTTCTAACCCACAGCATTTATCCTGCATCTCACGCCCAAAGAGGAACCGAGCCAGTACCCTCAAAGTACTTCATTGTCACCTGCTACTACTCCCTGTCAACCCTCGCTTGTTGGTCGATTGATCCAGTCTTACTCAGACCTTCATTCAAAAAGAGACACGGGAAACACACTTCGTCTATATTCAGCCGGCCGTCAATCGACTCTTGACCAAGAGATGCCCCCTCCTGACCTCCTCCACCCCCATCACCCTAAGCCCTTTTCCTTTCTCAACTTCTCCGCTCTCCCCACCAAAGGATCACTCGGGGGATCAAGGATGACCCCATCGTCTCAAGTGCATGCCATATCCACTTCGCTCCAGCTCTTAAAGCTTCCCCATTAGCTTCAACTGGCGCCGCCGCACCTTGCGATTGGCGATTGATGACACGAACGGGCCTCCAGTGCCACATCAGTCGACCAACGACACCAACAAGAGAAGAGCACGCTGCCGACAGCACCACTCGGTGGACAACACCGCCCTCCGTTAAATCGCCTTATAAGCACGACGACCCTCCTCTCCTTGCTCTGCCGCCCTGCCTCCGACGCGCTGCGTTCCGCTCGGTTCCATTCACACAAGGCTTGACCTCGGAATTATCGACAGCAATCCCAAACGTCTCCTCACTACCCTCGTTCGGTCCCGGTTGCGATAAAACGGCGCATTCCGAGAGTCACCATCCGCAGCATCATCACCGGGCTCCGAGCCGATATCTGGCGCGGCGATCTTTCCGCACCCAAGCCCGCCCTGCACCGTTCCCGACTTGATTTGATGTGCGTGTAAATGCAGCGCGCAACCTTCTGCATGTCGGCCACATTTGGCGCAAGACCCCTCATCCGAGGGGCCGGCATCGGTCGCTGTATCGCCGTGAGTAACGCCTTGCGACCCTGTCGACGGACCTTGGCCACCACCGCCACCCGCCGTGGAGAGCAACGCCAGGACCCCGAGCACAGCTCTCTGCCACGAGGATGGAGTACGCGGTCTGTTTTCGCCCTTGCCGCCGCCGCAGGCACTCTTGGTTGGGCCCTTGCAAGCACCAAGAAAGACGGCTCTTGGGGGGGCTCAATCTTGACCTCAAGCCGGGGCCCCGCACTGCTTGACAGCAAGGCGGGCCGCCAGCCGCAGTACGCGAGCATGTCTGAGATGGAACGTGTACGTACCACACTACTATTGTTGCTTGAACCTGGCGACTGATATTGTCTTCCAGGCCTTGAAGGAGATCCAAAGCTCGTTGGGCGAGGAGGACATCATCTCCACTGATCCCGAGGACCTCCACGCTCACGGATACTCGGAGTGGTCATCTACTAACCCCGAAGGATTACCCGTCGCAGTCGCGTATCCTCGGTCAACGGAGCAGGTTTCGGCCATTGCCCGCATCTGTCACAAGTATCGCATCCCCATCATTCCCTATTCGGGTGGTTCCAGCCTGGAGGGCAACTTTTCCGCTCCGTATGGTGGCATCAGCGTTGATTTTGCCTACATGGACAAGATCCTCAAGTTCAACAAGGAGGACATGGACATTGTCGTTCAACCCAGTATCGGCTGGCAGGATCTGAATGAGCAGCTTGCTAAGCAGAGCAGCGGCCTCTTCTTCCCCATTGATCCTGGTGAGTTCTGAATATGAGCAGCACGCCAAGCAAATAATCACTGACAACGACAACAGGCCCAAGTGCCAAGATCGGCGGCATGATTGGGACCAACTGCTCTGGCACGAACGCCGTCAAGTACGGCACCATGAAGGACTGGGTGATTAACCTGACCGTCGTCCTGGCCGATGGCACCGTGATCAAGACGAGGAGAAGGCCAAGGAAATCGTCTGCGGGCTACAACCTCAATGGTCTTTTTGTCGGGTCTGAGGGAACGCTTGGTCTCGTGACTGAAGGTAGGTACTCAGCTGACACACAAGGGATATCCTCTCAACGACTGACTCGCCACAGCCACCCTCAAACTCACAGTCATTCCCGAAGACTTTTCCGTCGCGGTCGTCACCTTCCCCACCATCCGCGACGCAGCCTCTGCCGCCGCGGAAGTGATGCAGAATGGCATTCCCGTCGCCGCCATGGAGATCATGGACGAGGTTCAGATGAAGGTCGTCAACATGGGCGGTGCCACAGCCCCGCGCGTCTGGAAGGAACTGCCGACGCTCTTCTTCAAGTTCTCGGGCACCAAGGCCGGGGTCAAGGAGAACATTGGGCTCGTCCAGAGGATCACCCGGGCCCATTCGGGTGGCCACTTTGAGTTTGCGAAGGATGAGCGCGAGCAGAAGCTCCTGTGGTCGGCGCGCAAAGAGTCCCTGTGGTCAATGCTCGCATTGCGCAAGGACGGAGAGGAAGTTTGTGAGTGTTGCCCTGTTTTAATCCCCTTCGTCTCGTTTGCTTGGCCTGCCCTCTGGCAAATCGAGAACTGACCCATTGCCAGGGAGCACCGATGTCGCCGTCCCGTTCAGCCGTCTCGGCGAACTCATTGAGGTGAGCAAGAGGGAGATGGACGACCTGGGCCTGTTCGCTAGCATCCTGGGCCATATCGGGGACGGCAACTTCCACGAGAGCATCATCTACAACGCGCAGATCCCCGAGGAGCGCAGAAAGGTAGAAAGATGTGTCAAGAACATGGTGCAGCGGGCACTCGATATGGAGGGCACGTGTACGGGCGAACACGGGATCGGCTGGGGCAAGAAGGAGTCGCTGCTTCTGGAGGCTGGTAGGGATACGCTCGGCGTGATGAAGGCCATCAAGTGGGCGCTCGACCCTCTGTGGATTATGAACCCGGGCAAGATCATGGATCTTCCCTGAGGTGTGCGGAGGCCTTGGGCTTCGACTGCTTCGCTTCTATCTCTGCTTGTGTGGTTGGTTCTGTCAGGGAATCACGGAGGAGCAAACACTGTATTTGGCATCTGTTACTGACTGGGTCGAGGAGCATTCTTGCCAGCCCACGACGAGTGTCACCATGCATTTTGGCAAGGGAAATGAAGGACGAAAGTGGTCATCAGGTAGGGCATTACAGGAAGTTCAAAAGTGATTGACGTTTTATCCAGATCTTTCCGCAATCAGAAACCCATGTTTGTGGCGGCCTGGGCACATCAAGAATTCGCATACGCCCAAAAGCGTGAAAGTGAAAGCAAGCAAGGTCGGCGACCGTCATGCCGTTCGCTGACGAAAAATGTCACCCCCGCCCGACGTCACAGGACACTTCGTGTGAGACTATTTTGTAACGATTCGAGCATGTGAGAGGGGAACTACTGACTTCCTGAGCTCGGCCAAGAATCGTCTTTCAGACGTGCTTTATTGCGGTGCCTGGCGGGCCATCGAGGCAGTTACAGAAATCACTGTCGACAACAGAACAAGGTCCCTTGCCTTGAGCGTGCGATCTGGTCGTGATCATCAGTATGAAGCTTTCCCCCTCCCGCATTGTCCTTTCCTGTATCGATCCTGGCCGGTTCCTCTCCTTTGAGGTGAATCATAGGGATCCTTGCCGCCTCCTTCCCTTCCGATTCCCTTCCATCTTCTTGGCGGGCCGTCCTCTCCTTCTCTCACTGTCTCTCTCTGTGGCTCTCTCTCTCTCTCTCTCTCTCTCTCTCTCTCTCCCTCCCTCTCCAACGCCCCTCGGTATCTACCACATTCCTCCTCCCTATGCTGATCACTATCAACTGCTTCAGCGCTTGACAATTCATTGACATGTGAATCAGCAGAATGACTTCTCGAATAACTCAGACGACCGGCATGCCTGACAAGGGCGCATCGATGCCTCCGCGCGGGGGAAGACAGACACCTCGTCGGCCATATATGGACAGATCAACACACACTCAGCGCGGAGCACAGGAGGATTGGCGGCGGTGGCCTCAGATCAGCGTTAAACTGCGAGGTCTCCCGACTATCAGCGTCCAGGAAATCCATACCGAGTTCGCCCACTACGGCAATATTGTCTACATTGAGCACTTCGAGGACAGACAGGGAAAGCCCGCAGGCGAGGCCCGTGTTCGATTCGAGCCGCCACCCAAGAACGCCTTCTGGTCCAATGGTCACTACGTATTTGTTCAAGTTGACCTGCCGCCTGCCCTGGCATCGGCTCCCGTCCGCATCGAGCTGGACCCCCCCTCGAACCTCTACGGCGCTATTCGCAGCACGGTTAACTCAAGACTGTTCTACCCAGCCAGGATGACCTTGAATGCTGAGACGCTGGAGTTTGGTCCCAATAGCACCGGGCCGAGGATAATGCCCAAGAAGCTGCTGACTTCCCACGGTGATGACAGCGATCCTAAACGCATCAGGTTGAAAGCCGATTTCCGTAGCAAAAGCCTCGCCATCCATTTCTCCATGCTCGTCTCGTCACACTCCGACCGAGACCAGAAGTTCGGAGAGAAACTTCCTGGTAACACCGTCCGTGAGTACAAGATTGTCATTGACCTGGCTCACTTGACATGTGCATCGACTGTCGACCTTGGGAACGGCAATCTACAATTTACGATCCCTCTGCGCCACCCACCCGCGTACTACTTCAAGAACAACGACATCGCCCGCAGCTTTGAGGCCGACAGGCTCATGTGGTCTGAGAACGACCAGTGGGTTCGCGTTTCCCACATCCTTGAAGACAACGACCTTCCCCAGGACTACAGCCTTGGACTGCTCAATCAGTGGGATGATCCAAAATTTATCGATATCGGCCGCTGGACGACCTTTCGCTTGAGATTTGATACTCCTGGACAGAACTTCCGCGATTTCATGGGAGCGCTCGAAGACCTGAATGTCGAGCTCACGACCCTTGATCAGGAGTCGGAGCTCGACGACCAGCCGTGCCTCATCCCGCGCGAGAATGAAGCCGTCCGGAACAAGCCCGTCAAGGTTTCCGAGCCGGAACCGGAGGAAGATTGGCTCTCCTTGATGCACTGCAACATCGAGCCCCTTCCTCCCACGCGCTTCTTTGATTTCCCCGTGCAGTATCAACTGGAGGTTTGCATTTCTCGTGGCATACTCTGCGAATACAAACTCTCGCAGGAATTTCTCGATAGTCTCCGGGGTCTCGAGCAAAACCGTGCCAAATGGATCCTCGAATACTTTGCAGACCGAGGTAAAGTGGTTGGGAACCCGATGGACATCTTCGACAGCAATGAAGCCAACTACTACTACCCCAACCCGATCGTGCCCCATTACTGCGCCGTCATTCGCAAGGTCGTTGTCACCCCGACGACCCTATATCTGAACTCTCCTGGCGTCGAGGCCAGCAACAGAGTCATCCGGAAATACCAGCACGTCCACGACCGCTTCCTTCGCGTCCAGTTCACCGACGAGCTCACGCGAGGCAGGATCAGCACACGCGCGAAGATGGAGCTGGACCACTACGTCTTCAAGAGGGTATACCTCGCCATGATCAACGGCATCCGCATCGGCGACCGCCATTACAAGTTTCTAGCGTTCGGCAACTCGCAGATCAGAGAGTGCGGTGCCTACTTCTTCTGTGAGACCGAGCATCTCAAGTGTGCCGAGATGCGTGACTGGATGGGAGATTTCAACCACATTCACATCGTCGCCAAGTTTGCCGCCAGACTGGGACAGTGCTTCTCTACGACGCGGGAGATTCGCAGCATTCGTGCCCCGAACATCAAGATCATCCCCGACAATGAGCACAACGGATACTGTTTCACGGATGGTATTGGCAAGATTTCTTCCTTCCTCGCCAGTTTGATTCTCGAGGAGATGGGCCTTGAAACGGGCGAGACGCCCTCGGCGTTCCAGTTCCGCATGGGCGGTTGCAAGGGTGTTTTGGCTGTGTGGCCTGAGGCGAAGGGCATGTATGTCCACATTCGAAAGTCACAAGAGAAGTTCAAGGCGACATTCAATGGCCTCGAGATCATTCGCTGTGCGAGATACTCCGTGGCCACCCTCAACCGTCAGACCATCACGATTCTTGGCTGCCTGGGAATCAAGTCAGAGGTCTTCATGGACTTGCTTCAAACGCAGCTGCACGGGTACGAGAAGGCCATGAATGACCAATTTGCCGCTGCCGTTCTTCTCGGCCGCCATATCGACGAGAATCAAACGTCGTTGACCCTCAGAGACCTTATCAACTGGGGTTTCATGCACCCCGACGTCCAAGAGCCGTTCGTCCTCACCATCCTGCAACTCTGGCGGGTGTGGTCGATGAAGCTGCTGCGAGACAAGGCACGCATCGTGGTCGACAAAGGCGCATTCGTTCTCGGCTGCGTTGATGAGACGGCAACCCTGCGAGGCCACAACAAGGCGAGCGAGGGTAATAGCATGTCGAGAGATGTCAAGCTTCTACCTCAGATCTTTCTTCAGATCCCAGACCCCGAACACCATCATTCTTTTACCGTTGTCAAGGGCGTGTGCATCGTCGGTCGCAATCCCTCGCTTCACCCAGGAGATATTCGCGTCGTGGAGGCTGTCGATGTCCCCCAGCTGCACCACATGAAAAACGTTGTTGTCTTTCCGAGTCAAGGCGATGTTGACGTTCCGAGCATGCTCTCGGGAGGTGATCTGGATGGTGACGACTTTTTCGTCATCTGGGATCCCAACCTGATTCCTCCTACGTGGAACGTCCGGCCGATGGACCACTCGACGCCGCAACCCAAGGTACTTGACCGGGACGTCAACGCCAAGGATCTCAGTGAGTTCTTCGTCAAGTATATGCGCAACGACTGTCTGCCTCTCATCGCGACATCACATCTGGCCAACGCAGACTATCTCGAGGGCGGCGCCATGCATCCCAAGTGTAGGTGTCATCCCGGGCCTATCTCTCATCTCTAAACTGACACATCTTCAGGCCTGGAACTCGCCAAACTTCACTCCAAAGCCGTCGACTACGTCAAGTCGGGCGACCCGGCTGAGCTAGGCCGCGAGCTGCGAGCCCGCAAGTGGCCTCACTTCATGGGCGAGCGCCGCAACAAGAACGCCGTCTACCACTCCTACACAGCCCTCGGCCAGATCTATGACAAGATTCAGGACGTCCCCTTCAATCCGCTGTACGAGAAGAAGTTCGACAGGCGCATCCTCACGCGCTTCGCACCGATCGACGACGAGACGCTCAAGCAGGCACGCCGCCTCAAGTCGACCTACGACACGGCCATGCGTCGCCTCATGGCGCAGCGCGAGGTGGCCACCGAGTTCGAGATCTGGACCGGCTTCCCCCTATCCCGCCCCCGCGTCGGTAACGCCTACAAGCATTCAGAGGACATTGGCCGCGACGCCGGCCTCCTGAAGCAGGCCTTCCGCGACGAGGTCCATGCCCTCGTCGGCGGCAGCCACTACGACAAGGTTGCTCCCTTTGTCGCCGCCATGTACCAGGTCACGGCCGAGGAGGTCAGCATCGCGCTGCATCGCCGCCGTGAGGCCCGCAGCGTCGCCGGCGACCCGGAGGCCCTGCCTGCCCGAAAGAGGGACATGAAGGGCATGCCACTTATCACGTTTCCGTGGATCTACCACTGGGTTCTCGGTCGCATCGCGACGGGCCATGCGAAGAAGAAGCGTGACGTGGTCACTGATAACGCTTTCGACCTGTACCATCATGCCGACTTGTTCAACCGCAAGGAGGAGCTGCAGCAGCCGAAGCCGAAGCCGAAGCCGAACGACCACCTCGTCATCCCTGAGCAAGAGGCCGTCGATACATCACGGGAGAAGGAGGCCGCCGAGGACCTCGACGCTGCGGATGAGATGAGCAAGATCGACCTCCTGAAGTTACCGGACGGACGACTCCTCCACCGCGGCCAGGTCCTACACCTCTTCGACAGTGATTCGGAAGACGGGCAGGATGAGGACGACAGAGACGACGAGATGGTATACGCGCCTCCCTCTCTCAAGGAGGCGCAGGACATGTCTCCAAAGAAGTCAATTTCTACAGAGGAGCACAAAGACAACAAGCCGGTCGCTACGGAAACATACCAGGCCAACAAGAATGAGCAGGCCGACGACAAGTCAACAGAGACCATCGAAACAAAGGAAAGCGGCGAGAAGCCAGACCCCTTCGCGGCCATCTTCAACATGCAGAGGATGCGCTGGAATGCGCAGCCGCCCGTCCGCCAGAAAGCCCGAATGCATGAGCCCAGCAGTCGGACGCCGCCGCGTCAGGACGCAACCCCTATCTCGAGGCCGGTGAACGAGCATGCAGCAGCCAGGCTGCCGACGTTGGCCACTCAAGAGCCCTTTCCCGAGACACGTCTGACGAAGCCGCGGACCATCGAGACAGCAGAGAGCGGCCGCAGCGCTAGCAACGACTGTGACAGTGACGATGAAGGAGGCAACCTCTTCGAGAGGTTTGACAAGCTCATGAGCGGCTGACGGACGAGGAAAACAGATTACATGTGCACAGAACAAGGCAGCCAAAAAAACAATGAGAGTCATTAGGTACAGGAAATCCGCCGGAGAGCCTCGCCGCCAGTCGTCGCAGGTCTCAAGCAGAGCAAAGAAATAGTGGCAAACAAAATGAACGGCCGGCCGCAGCCTCGATGGATACAAGCTCCCGTTGATCTTCCAAGTGTGCTCCTTCCTCCCCTCGCCCAACCCCTTTTCGATTCGCCCTTGTTGCTGGCGGTACTTCGTCACCTTCGTCATCTCCCCTTATCGTCGGACGCAAATGTCGGTCCGCAAAATCCACTTCTCGCCTGCAGTAACCTGGCGTCCTTCGTGCTGTAGTACGCAAGGTACCCGTGTTCGTCAGTCTCTTGTGTTGCCCGGGGTGTAGGTGAAGTGATGCTACGGGCAAGCGGAAAGGGGGTGGGGCCCCAGAGCAACCTCCGGCTCTCTGCAGCAGGCGGCTTCGCCTTTTTTTCTTCTCCCCACTTATGGTCTGGCGTTGTTCCTTTTTTTCTCTCTTTTNGGGGGGGGGGGGGGGGGGGGGGGGGGGGGGGGGGGGGCGTGCGTGAGAGAAAAGAGGCAGCAGTGGAAACGCGGTGGCAAAGCAAGCGACACGAAGGGGAGGGGGGCAGCCCAGACCAATCCAGCGCAGTCGAGTCAGAGGCCGTCGATTCAGGACGTGATTTCCTTTCTTTTTCCCAGCAAGAGAGAAAAAACAGGCGATCAAGTACAAGCGAAACTAAGGTGGCTATCCAGCTCGGCTTCCGGTGAAAAAACGTGATTCAGACCCTGCGCGAACAACACCCAACACCAAACACACACACACACACCTCTCTGGAGAGTGGTGCGCTTCCGAAACACGGCAGGGACGAGACACAAGTAGATATGCGTGTTCTCGACCGCGCCAAATCTTCTTCTTTTGTTGGTGACGCCGCGTGAAGACAAAGCAGTATGGCGTGGGAGGGTACAACATGGGTTGGTTAAGGGAGTCTAAATGCGGGACGGGACGGGCTGCCGCAGACGCCGGTGCAGACCTTGTTTGACGGCGTCTTTGACTGCATTGGACAAGGCGAAGGAACAGAGGGAGGAGGAATGGAACTTCGTAGAGGGAGAAAGAAGGAGGAGACGCACCAGCATGCATTCTTCGCCGTGCCTGTGTAGCAGCAGCAATCCGGACAGGGGTGGAACCGAGATCTCCTCGGAAGACACTCGTCGGTCGTTAGGAAAGAAGACGGTCTCACCACCAGCGCAGCCGGCGGGCTCAGAGTCGGAGCTGGTTGTCAGGTAGAGGAGCAGGGTCCAGGTGGTTCTGCACGGTATGAGCGGGGACGAAGGGTCGTCGTCTGCGGGGACGACAACGTTGTTCGAGTCGTCATCTGACAGTGACACGTTTGTTAGCCGATGATGCCGATCAGGACGAAACGAGCCTCGTCGTCATCAATCGCCATGACAGTGACATCCTTGAGGAGCTGAAAGATCTGGAGCCGAGTGCAGTGAGTGGGTTGGCAATGTGTGTGTGGAGGTGACTCGACATGATGTCTTGGTTCGGTTCGCAAAGTCCTTTGGTGTTTGGTATCCGGTCACTGGAATGAGGGCTTGGAAGACGGGAACCAATTATGATAAGAGATCGAGACTTCAGGCTGCATCTCCCAACCAATTGTTTGGTTCCAACCGAGATGGAGGGGGGAATGGGGACAGACAGTAAGTAAACGGGACAGGGGTTCGAGATCGGGGACTCGGGCGCCGTGGTGGTGGGCAAGGAGCCAGTAGTCTGTCAGGCGATCAGATCTGAGATGGTTGGTAGCCCTCTCAGATGATGGGTGAGTTGACCCCTCTGCTGGGCCCCATGCGTCTGTCTTCTGGGTCTTCCAGGTCTCCTGAGAGTTTGCCAGGGTCCGCTAAGCGGGGCGACGAGCGGGTAAGGGAAAATCCCAGGCACTATTGAGGAGGCCGCGACGACACAATCTTCTTGAACCACAGCTGGGTCTTTCAGCTGTCGACTCAAGCGATCACGCCGGCCGTAAGCCGCATCAGCGGAGCAAACTCGGGCGCCGACCCCGACCTCGACCTGCCTTCCCGATGACGACTCCGCCTTTGGCGGCCCTCTCCCCTCGTGGCTGGGGTGGTCGTTGTCGTACTCGTCTCGTGGGAGCCGGGGGGGGGGGGGGGGGGGGGGGGGGGGGGGGGGGGGGGGGGGGGGGGGGGGGGGGGGGGGGGGGGGGGGGGGGGGGGGGGGGGGGGGGGGGGGGGGGGGGGGGGGGGGGGGGGGGGGGGGGGGGGGGGGGGGGGGGGGGGGGGGGGGGGGGGGGGGGGGGGGGGGGGGGGGGGGGGGGGGGGGGGGGGGGGGGGGGGGGGGGGGGGGGGGGGGGGGGGGGGGGGGGGGGGGGGGGGGGGGGGGGGGGGGGGGGGGGGGGGGGGGGGGGGGGGGGGGGGGGGGGGGGGGGGGGGGGGGGGGGGGGGGGGGGGGGGGGGGGGGGGGGGGGGGGGGGGGGGGGGGGGGGGGGGGGGGGGGGGGGGGGGGGGGGGGGGGGGGGGGGGGGGGGGGGGGGGGGGGGGGGGGGGGGGGGGGGGGGGGGGGGGGGGGGGGGGGGGGGGGGGGGGGGGGGGGGGGGGGGGGGGGGGGGGGGGGGGGGGGGGGGGGGGGGGGGGGGGGGGGGGGGGGGGGGGGGGGGGGGGGGGGGGGGGGGTGTGGGGGGGGGGGGGGTGTGGTGTGTCGTTCGTTATCGTCATGAATGGGATGTGGCGTGCATGAATGACAGGATCATAGGAAGTCAAGTGAGACAGAATGCAACACTTACAATGAGCGTCAAAGTATTGTCCCGCGGTGTAACGATAGACTCGAATGTTGGAGTTGAGTCCAACGACGTCGCCGCCCCTGAAACACCCGATGCAAGTGGTCAGCAAGGAGGTTCTCGACGAAACGCTTACTGGCTGGCCCTGGCTCGAACCAACGTCGATGCCAAGGGTGGTGGTGGTCATGAGTGCTGGCGCCAGGCATGTCTTGTGAAGGCCCTTGCGGCGTCGTTTTCCCGGTCCAAGTATTGCTGACGCCGCCCTCGTGAGGGCGCGATGGGGGAAGGAGGGAATGGGTGAAGGAAAGAAAGCATAGCGGCGTCGTGACGTGCGATGGTTCGTCCTTCGAAGGTGCAAAAGTGACATGCCCCTCCCCCTCTCTCCCCCCCCCCGAAAAGAAGAAGAAGAGAAGAAACGTGAAGGGGGACTTACCAGAGGTTTCTAACTTCTTCCTGGTGCAGGGCTTCGCGAAGACCGGTGTCAAGCCAGAGACGACGGGCAAAGGCAGGATCTTCGACCTGGTACCGGTCATTGACGCGAGCGGCCATGTTTCGTTTGGGCCGGCCGCCGGGGGTCGTCTCCATCTGCAGTGTCCGGAGAAATCTGACGTAGGAATTGCAGAGAGACTTGGGCCAGAAATTCGGCAATAGCACGACCTTGTCCGGGCACTGCTCGAGAGGTTCAGGGAGCAGTTCCGTAACAGGCAAAGTCGGCTTGAACTGAGGCCAGGCAAGCAGTGGGGCCGTGGCCGCCGCCGTGGACGTTGATGTGGGTGTGGACGAAGACATGGACGTGGGCGTGGCTGTCTGGCTTGTTTGATGCTGACCTGTCACTCTGCCCGCGGCTGAGCTGGCTGAAGTCCTTGCCTTGGGCATTGCCTGGTCGCTGCCAGGATCCCAAGTTGTGTGCCGTGCTCAAGACAGGGACTGGGATAGAGCGCAGTGGTGATTGTGGCTTGATCGGTCGGCGCAGCTGATCGAGATGTGAAGCTCAGTTTCCCGAACCCGTGTGTGAGTGCGAACAAGACTAAGGTGCGGGAAGCGAGAAAAAGACTGTCCTTTCCCTTCCTGGGGCTCCTTGTAGCCTGGAGACTGGGATGCTGGGGTTGAGCCTGTCAATTGCCGGGACCTTGTGCGGCGGGTGGAGCAATCGAAGACGTCGAGGTGCCTGCTGAGCCCAAAGCAGTTGGGTGAGTAAAGTAGTTTTAGGCAGGTAGGCGGGCCGCGGAAGTCATCCGGTGCGTACAAATGTGTTGAAAAACAACTCGTAGGACCTGTCCGAACGGGGGATTTATGCGACAGATGCACCGTAATAGGATTGGCCGCTAGCCTTGCCGTTGGCGTTTGCCTCCTCAACGGTTTTGTGACGTGGCCTGTGATGGGACGACAGACGAGCTCGGTGACGGAATTGTCCTTGTGCTCCCGTTTCTTGACACGGCTTGAGCTGACAGCATCGCCCGCAAGAAAGACTCTGGCGGGGAAGCGGGGAGGGAGGGGTGGTCCGGGAAAATGATGAGCGTCGGTTACACGATTGTCAAAGTGCTGGGACAATGCCGAGTCAGACTCCCCGACGCACCAACGGTCCTCTGACGCTGCGCGATAACGTCTGAGTTGCGTGACAGCGGCCGGCTGAATGCTGGAAGTTGGGTGAGGAGTGCAATGTGAGTACTGACAGTGAAACGGTAGACGAATCGTAGCCTTCTGTGTCGTGGTGGGAAGAGGGGGGAGAGGAGGATCGCCAAATGTGTCCAGGATCTTTTCCAGCCGCCCCGTCCCGCGCAGGGGTGGCCACGGCGTATGGTAAAGAGCCTACGCGTAACGACCATGCCTGATTAGCGATAGCTCGTGGATCCCCGCGAGAGCCATCAGCCGCCCTTGGTCCCCATCCCCCTCGTCTCAGTCCTCGTCCGCTCTTTTCCACACCCTCTCAATTTGCTCTGGTGACTCGGCATACCGAACTTGGTCAACACGATCAGCCTAGCCGCCCAATCCCCAAAGTAACGCTACCATTGTCAAGGCTAAATTAGCGGCCGTCCAGATGGCGATGGCGGCATCAATAGGCCGATGAAGCCCGTGCGATGGCCGGACGAGGTTCTCACTTGCGCCCGAGACCCCCGGCTTACCAGGCTCGCCAGGTAGCCGCCTCTCCCCGCTCGGAACGACGTGTTTTGCAGCGGGAGCGCCAAAGAAGCGCCAGTCAGTCGTTTCAGGGTACGTTCTGTGGCTGGTGCTGCCACTCTCGTTCTTGTTCGCCCGCCAGAATGCGGTGATGCCATGGTATACCATGCATGGATGGCACGTGGCGGGCGATGTGCGTGTGTCCCTCGGTGATTCCTTTCGAGAAAACTGATGATTGTAGTTGCCAGCGCCCAAGCCAATGCGGAAAAGTCTGCTTGTGAACAAAGAAATGACGACCCTCCCGGCTACTTGGTGTTCCGTCCTGTAGTGTACTAAAAGCTGTCAGATGTCATGTTGGGGCGCTATCAGCGACCCCAATAACTCTGAGCAGAAGTGGGCCGACTCAGAAACTCAGCCCACTCAATCACCTTGGGAGAGTTCAGTCCAAGTCGCGAGCGAAAAATGACAAGATGATATGTGACTTCTCTGCACCAACCAAACACATCGCGACTCCCCACCACACAACAGCTCCGCTCCTGCGCAAGGGCAGAAAGAAAAGGAAGAGGAAGCTGTGTAACGGCTTGACGTGCTTGTTGAGGAAACCTGCTTTGTTGAAGTTATTTTCGTGTTTGTTCGTCTTTTCGCTCTGCATCGAGATACTCGCCCGAAAGGCCCTGGTTTAGCTGTCGCCCCCTCTGCTCTTGGCAAGTTTGAAGTTTGTAAATTATTGCGTTTCTGTGCGCATGAGCGGGCAGTGCGGTCGATCTGTACCCCTCGCAAGATCCATGTCGACGATCGAGATGCGAGATTCGCGGCTGTGCATCGCCTCGGAGAGCTGGGATGATTTTGATGTGATGCGAGGGGTTGTGTGCGAGCTAGGCTCTGACTTCGGCCGATTAAGATAACCGATAACGATGACGCTGACGGTGCAGCGAGGCTCTTACCAGTAAACTGGTCGGCGTTCGAGAGTGCGGAGGCGAAGCAGCCGACGTGGTCTGCAATACCCTGCGTGATCTGCAGACGGCTCATTTCGAGCATGAAGAGGGGCGGGGAGTGTTCTTTGCCGCTCATTTGCCCACTCCTGTCGTGCCACTGTTGTGTCCTTGGCCAAGAGTCTCTCGTCCGCCTGGGCATGCACACTGTTTGTGTCGCTACTCCCGCCGAATGCGGGTGTCGGCAGACCTCGGGGGTTTGGCGTTGTGATACCCAAAGCTGGAGTATAGCCAAGCTGGAGTACAGCCGGGCAGGAAGAGAGTTCTGAGTGGGATCTATTCGCCCGTGAAGCTCTCGATGCCTTGAAAATTCTGCTGCGTACGGGAAATGCCCTGGGAAGAAGGACTTCATTTTGCTCTGTCTGGCCTCGTACATTGGTGGCTTGAACGGAGAGAATCCGTCCAATCGATCGTCACGTCTCCCAAAAAAAAAAAAAAAAAAAAAAAGGAGGTCCTGGGTCACTTGAACTGGCTCATCCTTGCGTCAGTCGATGTGCTTATTTGTTGCAAATAGACCAGCTCGATCATGGTGGGAAGCATCGAGGTCGTCCTTTGACAGGGGTGTTAGTGCAGCCACGACGGGCTAGATACGATCCGACCAACGATGCGAGAGTCGGGTCCCCGCGATGACCCGTGTCTGGCTGAGTTGACCGGGATGAAGGAGGTTGTCAGAAAGGCCAGGGTTGTGCGCTCCGTCCTTGATTGCGCTACTGAATAAACGGCCACGGCTCAGCCCGCCTACCGTCTATAACCATGTATATCGCGTAAACGAGGCACTAGCTGCCTTATGCATCTATATGCGTCGCGTCCCCCAACCGCACTCCGTCTCTTTTCCCTGTTCTCCACGAGTTCCGCGTTCGCGACTGATCAGTACCAGTACAAGTCCCACTTCGCATCTTGAGAGCTCCGCGCTCCATGTCCTCCTAAAGTCGGTACGCAACCCTCTGCCCCTCCCCTTCCGCTCCTGTGTTTCTTTTATCTCAGGCAGTGAGTCTAGTACTGACTCGATTCCGGATTCCTCAGGTACCCGATGCTCGTCACAGGCACCCCCGTAACCATGGTCAACGAGTCGGGGCTGCCGCTCACTCCCTCCACCTCCCCCTCCACTACGCCCTCCATTGCACGCCCCTCCCCGGCGCACATCGACAATGGGCCCTTTTCATCAAGAGGACTGAAACAGCTCGGGTTATTCTTCGCGGGCGCAGGCTTCCTCGTCTGCTCGACCCTCATCACAAAGCGCTCTGTCACCCGCAAGAAGCTCGCTGCCTTCCCCAAGTTCTACCAACCAAGCCACGCTGCCGCTGGCAAGCAGGAAAACCCCGAAGGCTCCCTGATCGCACTCGAGGCCCTTAACCTCGCGACCCTAAACGTCTTTAGCTTCGCCGTCATGGCCACCGGGGGCGTTGCTTGGGCCTTCGATATATCCTCCGTCGATGACCTGAGAGAAAAGGCACGAAGAACTATACGAGGCGAGGCGGGGAAAACGGACGAGGCTGCTGAGCGCGAATTCGAGGAGTGGGCAACCCGTGTGCTCACCAAGCTTGGCCAAACCCCAGAGCCGGACCAGAAGAGCCTGGCCGAGCCCAGCTCACTGGAGAAAAAGGATTAAGGCCCGCTGCGAGAGCAGCAGCCAGCATCAGCGGGACATGGGAACCTCCTCTTCTTTGCCACATCACGTTTCGAAATGTCAGCCCCCCAAACAAGCGGGCTTTGTACATGCATAAAACAAAAACAGATTGCCACGAATAGACGCAGCGAAGAACGGACTGGAGCGGAGCGATGAGGAAGACATCTCTGTATTATAAACATATAACACATTTGGAAGCCACTGCTCGCACAGGCCCCTCAGTATTCAGCCTCACTCAACGTTCATGCGCGAGAGAAGGGCTTGCTCCTCTTGCCAAAACGGTCTGCCTGCGTGCCGCCAGATCAGAGCCAGGGATCAGGATCCAAGTAGCCAACACGTCGGTCGAGCCGCCAACCGGATTTCTACAGACCCGTCCAACTGGGACAGGCACAGGAACGAGATACGGCCAAGTCCAAGAACGACAAGTTCTCCAGCGATCTTAACAAGTCTGCCAGTCCGACGGTTTTCGGACGCTAGCCATGCGCAGGTCTGTCTCTCTGCTGCACGCCCTTTCGGCCACCTCCCTAGCCTTGCCCCCCTGTCTTTTTTTTTGTCCAGATTGAGGATCGTGCTTATCTCCGTTGCAGGGGGTGCTTGGCACTATGGTCAAACCGGCACGCAGAAACATCTCTGCTGCTTGGTCCCCCTTCACCCACCGGTGGCTGTCTGCTCCAGCCAATGCTCGCGGCAGCTTGATGAGTTGACGGCGCTTGGCGTTTGCGCCAGCCAACGGCGTCACCTATCCGGATTTGGAAGTACCCCTTGCTATGGTGTGTGTACCCGTTGCTTTTGTCACGACTAGATGCCACGAACCCAGTGCAGTCACAGGCGGGCGTGCTTCCCCGAGAGCCTGCTGCCACCCGCTCCATGTGCAGACGGGAGAACGCCCCTGGTTGCTATTGTCGCTATTGTCGTCGACGCCGTCGCCCGTAATTCCCTCTTGACCGGTATCCAGCCTCACAGGCTTGACATAGAGTCAGGGTTTTCCGACCGAAACATGGCCCCAAGGCCCAATGACCAGGTGGGCTCCTCATGGGGGCCTGGGGCGGCCGTCGTCTGAATGTCATCATGTACCGAAGATGCTCTCGGGCTGAACTCTGAACTCATGACGCACGACCGGGGTCGCAAACAAAGGGTCCCAAACATGGCAATCCGTTGTCGACAACAGCGCCACTCTTGTCCTGCATCGCCCTGGCCGATCGCCAAACTAATGTGGCTAGGAAAGCGGGAGTCTGTCCTCTGGCCCTGGCTCAGTAGCGCGGTCTGGGCATACAGGGACAAGGTCATGATGGGGCCTTTGCGCAAGTCACTCTCGTCTACTCTCTCTTGTCCGAGATCCTCTTATCCCCTCCTCTCCTACCAGGTGGCTCTTCGGCTCCAGCCCAGGGCAAGCGAAGAGGGGGAGAGGGTCAGGGCGCAACCACCTCCAGCAGCTCTGTCTACCTAGGGTCCATATCCTGGTCCAACCTGGCGGGGCCACCCATGATGTGAACGCTTCGCCTCGCTCATGAAGCGAGAGAGCCTTGTCTTCTTGCCCAGAAACACAAGACGGGTCGCTGTACTTCATTGGAGGCCTGGAGTTTCATTACAATCCATGTTCATCCAGTATTACCGATCTTGACAATTCCACCTTGATCTCTTCATCCTGCTTATATGAACCCTTTCCTCCGCTCCTCCTCCCCTTGGTACCCTTTTCGTCTGGTAGCGATATCACCCTCAACCCTTTCTCAGAGCGAACCAAGTACGCGTGGGGTACATTGCTTCGCTCGGATCTTAAACCTCCTCCTCCTCCTCCTCCTCCTCCTCCTCCTCCTCCTCCTTCTTCTTCTTCTTCTTCTTCTTCTTCTTCTTCTTCTTCTTCACCATCATGAATCACCTCCACGGTATCCTGGTCCATGAAGGTCAGTCTCCCGACGGCCTCGTCTTCCACCGCGGTGATCAGGTCACCATCTTCGACGACGGCCGCAACGAGGGCTGCACCACTGAGGTTCACGTCTTGAACCACCAGAGCAATCAGGCCATTGTCGTTCCCGTCTCGGCCGTCTGCTGGGTTCCAACGCACAGCGAGAACCGCCCAGCCGGCGTGACGCTGTTTACAATATACGGACGCCGCACCGCCCACCACCAGCCTGGAGACTCCATGCCTTCTTTCGCCAGACGAGCCATCCAGGTTCTGCTTGGATCAAATCACCAGGTTACGCACAGCACTGTTGGCGAAGACGATATCTCAACGTGGGCTCATCAACTGGAGGAAACTGAACGACAGTCCTTTTTCACCTACCAATGGAACAGCCTGCTCTCTGAGTGGCCGTGCCAAGATACGGATGGTCTTTCAGAGGGTGGCCTCTCAATGGGAACCACGAACTCTAGCATCAGCAGTCCTACCACACCGGTATTATATATTGATCAAATCGGAGGCCCACGACGCGATTCTGCAGTCGATGTTGGCTGTGATTCCCCGAGCAAGGACGACCAAGGCCCGGTCTGCTTTCCAAGTGACGATTATCCTCAATGCGTGAGTATCCCCCGCCTCAGAGTCAAGTTCTGCAAGCCTGAATGCTAATTCATCTCAGCTCAACCTCAACCCCTACCTTGTCTCATCTGAGCCGGGCTCCCCGACACGATATGATGCCATGCCCCTTCCAACCTTCGCTGAGCAGCAGAGTCTCGTCAAGAATGCTGTTCAACCCGCCCCTGCAACGTATTCGGCGCCCATGTGCAGTCAACCTGCTGTTGAATTCATGGCAAACCCTTACCTGGATCCCAGAATGGGCCAAGTGCAGTATGCCGGCAACACCGAGGGCATTCCAAACACTTCTCCGAGCGTCACCACGGACTTTCGGGTCAACTACATGTATCTCTCCAGCCCTACCAGCACTGAAGATCCGGAGGTGAACCAGCAGCCGCAGCGTTTCGAGGCAGCTAACAACGATACTGCCTGGTCTCAGCAGGCTGCCCAAGAGTGGCCCACGTATCAGCCAGCAGAGGGTTACCACGGCGCTCAGCCAGCAGGTCAGCCTGTGATGCCGGCGCCAGTCAACCATGAGGCTATTCCCCGGGCACATGTTATGCCCATGCCTCTAACTGCTCTGCCAGAACATGGTCAATACATGACGACCGGCCAGTACGAACCAGTTCCTATTCAGCGATTCGATGACCGGCGCGCCGAGACCTTCAGCGCGTACAGCATGACGAACGAAAGTCCTCCTGCTTTTCACCGCACACAGGAGCGCCAGACTGTCGGCCTGACAGCTCCCTCCCAGCCTCCTCTTCCCATAAGCTGGCCTCCTCAACAGCCTCCCAGACCCGGAAACGGCAGGACTCCTGTGCCGCACGCCGCGCCTATCAACTTCCGCCGTTCTCCCCACCAGCAGTCGACCGCCCCGGCGTTCCGACCGGAGCTCATTGTCGACTTTTTCACTCGGCAAGTCCAGTCTCACATCGAGGCTTTGGAGATGCGTCAGCATGAGCAACAAAACGAGGTCCTCTCCCCTGAACACCTCCCGACCCCTTCGGTCACGGAATCTTTGGAGGCCATCCGGAACGCTACTACAGAGGCACTGCGAGTGCTTGGAACAGTGCGCCCTGGTTCCATGCCATCTTTCAATCTCACCGAACAGAGACTTCGAGGAGAGGTCGAGAAGATCATCGCATCCGTACAGAGCATTCGCCAACTCGCCCTCGCGGGTAACGCACTGCCCCGGCAAGACCGACGCACGCTGAACCAACAGGTGCAAAGCTTGACTGGATACATCGAATATCTCGGCGAAGTCTTTCCTGACATGGTAGAGCCTGCCAAAGCTCCTGAGCCGGTTGTCAGCAATCAGGCACCACCGGCGTCGTCATTGTCCTCATCACAACGACCAAGTCACGCCGTTTCTCAGGCCAACTCTCCAGTCAATGGCATGGCCATCAACCGCGAGCACCAGAGACTGTTACGCCAGCTCGCCGAGGATGTGATGCCGCCGCAGCCTAGGATCATGGTGAACAACGTGGTCCCCGCGTCTTCCCCACCTCAGCTTGCATCGGCAATGCCAGCTCAAGACATGTTGTCTACGACGTCCGCAGGCCCATCCCCGATCGGGTTTCATCAGCCTGTCTGGGCGGACCCCTCCGCGCCCACGATGGTAGATCCCGCCATGTCCATGGCTTACCCTGCCGTGCAGTCCGTCTCCGCTCACTCGTCGCCGTACCTCGGGCCGGTCGCCGATCCCAATCCTCGCACCAACTACCTCCTCCCCAGATCGGTCGCCATGGCTACCACCACGTCTGCTCCAGGTATTGTGTCGACGGCGCCTGCTCCTCTTCCTCCTCCTCATCCTCCTCTCCCTCGCGCCCGCCTTCCTCTCGTCCTTTCCCCCCGACCCATGCCAGTGGCTTCGTTCGACCGGAGGTCTTCACTGCCCGGCCGTCGCGTTGCCCAGTCTCACCGGGAGAGGGAACGCCAGCGCGCCGCCCCATACCCTCCGCCCTACCGGGGGACCACCGACCGCAAGGGTTCTATCTGAACCCACCTTCTCCGTGTTCGACGATACCTCCGGTCCTTTGGCTAACTCCCTTCTCTTGTCTTGCCTAGCATGTACATTATTGGGTGGCTCGTCTTCTTTTCCCTGGCTTACGCTCATGTCCCCCCCCCCACCCCACCCCCCCGGCGCTATCTGAATTTTATCCTACATGATTATGACCCGGCGCTCTGATCCGAAGAATCGGGATACTTGGGAAGCTTATCCGAATACTCAACTACGAAAAAGCCCACGAACACTTGCATCACTTACCAAGTTTCTTACTTTTCGAAGGAGGCTGTTTGTTTCTTTCTTTGTTTCCTGATTTTCTTTTCCTTCTGTCCCTCTTTGTTCTTCTGGGAAGCCTATCTGAGCACTGTTACAAGAATTGCACAACAAAAACAGCATACCCTATTCCCTATGTCCCAACGTCGATTATTTTTGCGGAGAGAGGCTGATTCATCTTTAATCTGGCCTTGATTTGAACAACAAAACATTTTAGCTCCCGAGCAGATATACAGGATGCCGGGGCCGGGATCAGTGCGCGGAAGGGGATTGCTTGGAACTACCGACTTCAACTGCTATCACGGCGTGCGAGGAGTGGAGGAGTGGAGGACTTATGGTTTGCATAGGGTTTCCAAGTCTGTTTGTTATTTGCTTGTTTTTTTGTTCCCGAATTGTCTGGATTTTTTTATCCTCTTATGCTGCTTCAAGGTATTTTTAATGTACGCATGTAATGTGGCGAGGAAACGAGACGGTCAAGTAGGGGAGAGGGGAAAAGGCAGAAGAGGGAGGGGGTCATGATAGTTTAGTCTCGAGGGATTGTTTTCCCTTTCGCGAAACGCTCTGCAAAGTCGGGCGGCGATAAACACAAAACACAACCAACGCAAAAAGAATATTGAGTATTAAAGCTTGTCTCAATAATGCGCTTATGTGTTCGATTCTGCTGGTGCACGTGCTTGTGGGGGAGAAGGGGATATGCTTTGTTTCCAACTTCGCGATCTGCCCTCAACGGGCTCCTCCGCACCCAGTCCATCTTTTGATCTGGTGTCGTGCTCATGCGCTGCCGAGCCCTCCTCTCACCGTCGTCCCAGGCCCGAGACGCTTCTTCGCCGGTTGCGTTACTCCAGCTCGCATTCTCCCAGTAACATGACGTTCAGTCTTCATAACCTCCCGACGGCCTCTCATGCCCCCGGCCCCGACGAGTCCTCCGCATAATCGTCCACGAGGTCCTGCATCTCCGGGTCGTGCCCCCTTGCGCGCTGCCTCAGCCGGCCCTCTAGCCCCTCGTCGTTCTCGAAGCTGCCTCTGCGCCCCCAGTTGCGAGGTTGCCTCTTGAGGAAGGCGCCGACGGCGCCGAGGTAGCCCTCATGGCGGAGGAAGTAGGCCTGCTTAGCGCCCTGGGACCAGAACTTGATGGCGTAGGAGAGTGTGTTGATGGTCTGGCGGTGGCCGCGGATGAAAGAGCCGCCAAAGTAAATGTGGGAGAGATTATGAATCTGGGACTGGAGGTAGGCGATCTGGCCGATATTATTGGAGATGGCGTAGAGGAGGGAGCGGGAGATGTCGCCGCCCGAGAAGGGCGCCGCGTGCTCATCGGGGTCGTGATCGGGGTCGAGTGGGTTCCGGCCTTCGGTGCCGGTGGAGGGATCGCCGTTGTGCAGGCCGCCGTGATCCTCGGCTTGGTGCTCGGCCTCTCGCTTCATGCGGAAGACCTTGCCGAAGGAGGAGGCGATGGTGGTGCTCTTGAGGCCGATCTTGCCGTAGTCGGTACCGTAGATGTCGCCAACGAGCATGTCAACCTTGGAATTGTCGCCGCGCTCGGCGGCGTCGAGCATGTCGTCGAAGGAGCGGGCGCCGGTCAGGAGCGAAAGGAGGCCCCAGAGGGTACCCCCACCGAGGGAGGTGCCGCCGACGCGCTGGTACTGGCGGGGCCCCGAGACCTTGAGCATGGAGACGCCGGAGCCGATGTTGACGAGGAGATAAGGGTAGATGTCGTCGGAAGGGGAGGCGAAGTGCATGGGATCCGTCTCGCTGTATGTGAAGACTTCGCGGGGGATCTCGGTGATGAAGAAGTCGAGGCCAATGATGAGGCACTCCATCTCGTCTTCGCGCAAGACGTCAACACCTAGAATATGCCTGATCTTGTCATAGAATTTAAAGGCACCGCCGCCCGTGGCCATGACGCTAAGCGCACCTGGCTGTGATCCATTGAGCGTCTGCTGCTTGTCCTTGAGGTGACGCATAAACTCGATGCAGTCGTCTATGCGGTCGGTCTCGAAGTTGAGAAAGTTGAGGCGGCCGCCGGGCTCTTTCGAGTGAGCCTCGCGGGAGAAGTAGACAAGCTTGATGAGGGAGCCGCCGATCTGTACCACCATGAGGTCAGCTCTTGATTCGTGATTTCTGTGTTTGTGTTGATGTTCTTCTGAGCAGCGGCGGCGCGAGGCCCGGGGTTCGGAGCCGAGGCCACCTCAGCCGAGGGTAGTGGGTATTCATACATCGACAGCAATATGGCTCACGACGGCCGTGTGGTTCGGCAGACGAATGTCGCTCGTCTCGTGGTGCGTGGGAGATATCCTGCCGGTGGCGGCAGCGGCAGAGGCGGCAGCGGAGGGAGCTTTCGGGGAGCTCGAGTCAGGATCAACGATGAAGGCACCCTCGACGTTGATACGCACCGAGCCTGGGCGGATGATGGTGCTGTCGATCTCTTCGGTCGTGGTCATTGTCCTGGGCCGGCCGGTGATGGTGACCAGTGGTCCGTCTGTTGGTAATGTTTGCGTGTTTTGTTGTTGGTCTGGCGCGGCGTCGTTTATAGCAGACCCGTCATCGATGATCACGGGCGACATGATGGCGACAGCTTGTGCGACGAGGCTGCTGGTCTACTTCTCGCCTGGTCGCGTGTGTGGATGGCCGGCGCGAAGGCTCGTGATGGTAAGATGTCGGTGCCAGGCATCAATTGATCTGGCAGGTTTGTTGGGTGTGAAGGAAAGGTGCAAGCTGTATCAGGTATTGGAAGGGGAGGGTCCGGGCATCCGTGGGAGCTGTTTCGGTCGCGGGCCTGGGGAAGAGCTCTCTGGTCGTGACTTCGATGGACTCAACAAAGGAGGAGGGGCTGAGCCGGGTCTGAGTCGAATCCAAAGTCTCTCTCCCACTTTTTTCTTGCTGATTAGGGGTTCTGGCCGCCGGAGGCTTTTCATGTGGGGTACCTTACCGAAGTGACCATAAACCACAGGGATAAACCGCAGGTTGAAGGCGATGGATGATGCGCTGGCTGTACCTTCCTTCCCCTTAAGGTAGGTTCCCGCCTCGGTCCAGCGGTTCAGGGGACAGCGGGGCACCCACCACCCCTCCTCGGCTGTACCTCAAGGTAAGGTATTCCAGGTTCCCTACAGTACACCTCATCAGTTTCGCTCAACGTTCCCCCCTCCCCCAAGGTCCGTCCCTAGGCCTCGTGCCCCGCGCCCCAGGGCCTGGGGCCCCCGAAGCCCTCCCGGATGCGGGGTCTGAACGGGAATAAGGGGCAAGCAAGCGTCTTGTCTGACGACCGGCTTCTACTTCTCGAGACCGCCCAGCCTTTGACCCGTACCTCGGTCCCGGACTTGTTTGCTTCTTGAAATCATTTTCCATCCCATCTCGAGTGGTGAGCCGATGAGACTCTGCCACGACTCGAACTGAGGGCGATAAAAATCGTGCCTCGGCATCCGCCACCCGGATCGACATTCGAGAGGTGGCCGGTGCTAGTGTGAACGGCGTCATGTCCGTGACCATCGGCATTTGGTCCATGCGGGCCTATGCGTCCGCGGGTGACTGACAGCCTGTGGCGACGAGCAAGCAAACGGCTGTAGGTCAGCCAAGACCCCGGAACTTATCACGCTGGGCACATTTAGGTGAAAAATACACATTGATTCGAATTTCTTGTCAATAGAGTGCCTCAGATCTTAGCCCTATAATACATGAATCCGATCGTGACATGCCGTGGGCTAACACTCCGCCGCCCGTGCCAGAGACTCCAAGCTTCTTCATCAAGTGGTATCCCGAAGCCAATGAAAGAGAAAACGCCAGGACAGACACATAAACACAACATTGCCAATCGCCCAGCATTCACATCAGCTTTCCACCCGGAACGGCAACGAATATGGCCGTCAGAACGCCGGCTGCGAGCAGCGCACACAGCATGGCCTGCACAAAGATGGTGTCCTGGATCTGACGCAGCGCCGGCTCCTGAATCCAAATTTCGCGGTCAAACACCTTGCGAACGACATTGCGCTTCTCGTACTTGACAATCCAGGGTTCCGTCTCGTAGCTGTTGCTTGACCCAAACGACTCAAAGCTCGTCTTGGAAAGATCGCATTCGCCCTCTTCGTCGATGAAAAGCTCCCAGGGCCTCACATGTCGGTGGTGCATGCCATGGAGCACGACACACATACCCTTCCACGCCGCCACAAGCGTCGAAACTCCAAGCACGAAGCCAATGGCCGGGATGGCACGATAGCCACGGGGAGCGGTGCTGAGAGTCAAGATGATGGCCGCAACGAGAGAGGCCACAATGAGGAAGACACCCAGGAAGCGTGCGAAGAAAACACGGGCGGGGTTGCCGTTGCAAATGGACCAGCGGATAAAGTTGGGGTGAGCCTGGTGGCGGAGCGAATGGTCGATTGACTTGAAGATAATCCGAAGTGCAGTAGGGTGCGTAGTGTAGGCTAGACCGTGGAGGACGGCGTTGCGCTCGCGGTCAGACACATTGAGTTGTCGCGGGGCACCTTCCATGATGTAAGTCGCAACAATGCGGTCAATCTCTTCGCGGAAGGGCTGGATGGTGACTATTTTACCATTGATATCAGCTTCAAAGGTGCTCATCTCGGCATGAGACGCAAGTTCTGCCGGTGCTACTCACATGGCTGCTTGGCACCAGCGTTGGTGAACGCTTCAGTGGCCTGAGAACGGAAAGTGCCGGCGACAGACATCGCCTGAGACGAGTTGAAGAGTGATTCGATGTCATTATGTCCGGCCGGTGTGCGTGGTGGCGTGGAAAAAGGGTTGGGCTCGGCAGACTGAGCGTTGGGTGGACCAGTCGCTTTCTTCTCAAAGTCGGTGCCCTTGAAGATTTCATGACCAGGCTTGGGCTGACGGAAGGCACCAGCCTTCTCCTTGCGCAGGAGGGCAATGGTCTCATCCTCCATTTCTTGAGTCCATTCTGGTGCGAGTGCAAGCTCTGAAGGCTTGGCGTTGGCGAACCGCTTCTCGTAATCCTTCACCCAGAGGAAGAACTGAAGGTTCTCCGCCGAGTGCTCAACGTAGATGAGGTAGTTCATGAAATCCCGAACAGTGCATGGCTGTAGTCCGCATCAGCTTCCTCGCCATTAACAACCCAGCCGCGAAGAAGGGGAACCTACGGGGCAAGTTCCACCACTGATAATCTTGTCGAAAGCAAGCGATTCCGGGATCCCGGTAGTACCAGACCTCCCAGAACGCAAAGAACTGTTGCTCTTCTCGTTGATAGACGATGCGCTGTCCCGGAAGGAGCTGTCGTCAACATATTGGGGGCGGCGATAGGTCAGCGAGAGGAGACCCATCTTGACTGCAATAGGTGGCAGACGTAGGGCGAAGACTAATGATTTTTTGAGGAAGAAAGATAGAATATTTGCTTGTGGAGAGCGGAGATAGGGATCCGTGTAGGTTTCTGAGGGGATGGAGCGGTGATATATATTGGTAGGAAATATTGGTAGGATGGGACCAGTTTGAGTCGAACAAGAAGAAAACGACGTGGGTCAAGTGGTCTAGAGGACGCAATGGACCCTGAGTTCTTGACTCGGGTCTTTCTCCCAGTGGGCTCAGAGGCAAGAGTTGGTGGGATGGGATACCTGAGCGCGAGGCGTCGAGGTTAGGCTAGGGAAAACGGGGTAAAAAACTAACGGCGTGGGCGGCGTGGGCGGCGTCAGAACGACGAGAAGGAAAAGAAAGGATTAACAGGTCGACGAGTCGCAAGACACAGACGTGGTAAACTGCGTTAAGTGACCGGCTAAGGTGGCTGCGAGGGAGGAGTTGCAAGATATACCCCAATGTCTAGGGCGTCTATCGACTTCGACTCGGGCTTAGGGTATTGTCTTGGGCGTCATGGGGGGAGTGATGGTGGAGGGCCTCGACCGAGCAGCGCGCCTGTTCCCCTGTCGCCCATGCCTCGCGGACGTGGTGTATCTTGCCGTCTTGGCCAGGTTCCGAACGCAGGTGGTAAACTACTGCCAGGGAGGACGACCCGGACGTGCATCGTGGGTGGTGGCACGGGAGATTAAGCCACGCCGTCAAGGCCCGCACTGGTGAAAACCAAGAAGGGGTGGGCCAGTGGCCAGGAATCGTCCAGCTGCGAGACTGGCTTGAAGACCAACAAACTAGCCAGATGGAAGCCATGCCGGGCAGAGAAAATCGAGGTCAAGGTGGTGGTGCAAGTCGAGACGAGCCAGAGGGGAAGAAGGGGGCGTGCTTCTAACCAAGCGTAGCTGGACTGCCAGGGCCCCCAGGCAAGACGGGGGACGCACCGACAGTAAAAAGCACCAAGCAGGCCATGGGATTGGATGCACCTGAATGACGTCGCGAAATCCAGCTTGGAGCTAGCAACCAGTCCATCCTGGAAGAAGTTTGGCTTCGGACGTTCGAGCTCGACCTCCCAAGCGTAAAGGCAAAGGCCGCAACGAGGCAGCGTCAGCACAGCAGGGCAGCCCAATTGTCAGAGCCATGCACTGTTGTCTCTCCCAGTGTCTTGCTAGCAGAATTATCGGGTCTTAGAAGCTCGTCGGGATGGTAGCTTGCCTCCTTATGTCTTGCCTGCTGGCGGCTGAGGGGGGTTTGCCTGCTTGCTGCGTCTGCATCGCCCACGGTCAGCCAGGAATTTTCACTTTGACGGGGGACGGAAGCGATGAGCAGGGGAGTTTCTTCAGCTCCCGCCCGAGATCGCTGATCTTCTCCAGGCCCCATCCCTCCACTATCACCCACGCTCGGCAGGATTGCCCCCCTGACTCCCTCTGACTGAAGCAGCTCAACACAGCGTGTCCTGAATGAGTCGCCAAGCTAGACAGGCCCCCGAGGTACAGGCAAAATAGATGAGAGGGGAGAATTCGGGCGGAACGTTCGACGCCTCTCGGATCGTGGTGCCTCAAGCTTGTTGGTCATGTCTGGCTCAGAGTGTCCCGCAAATTTGCATGGCTCATTATTAGTCCAATGGCTGTGATGGGGTAGGAATCGTGGTCGAGGCACGCCGTTGGAATCCGGCGAACCTACCTCGCTCAAAACCATGAGGAAGGTGAAGTCTGGAAGCCCCACCTGCATTATGTGGCCTGCCAGGCCTGCCAGTTTGGGAATGCTCGGTAGGTCCCCGCGTCCATGGTACCTGCCCTGTGCTGTGCTGTGTCTTCACACGTGCATTATTATCGCAGCTGGCTTGATCCAACCTACCACTTGTCTGTGCCATCATCACGAGCGAAGGCCATGATCGCGGAAGAGGGGCCACCTACAGTCGCACTACGTTCATCCCGGTCTAACCCTCCATCACGTTTTCTCCCAGACACAATTCTCCTCGTCCTTGCCCCAAGGGAGAGGGGGAATGGGAGCTCACCCACCTATACCAGCCCCTGACACCTCAGCATTTCAGCACAGTACCTCACCTTACCTGCATGCGACCCTGCCCCAGAGGCTTTCCCTTGGCACCAAATGTTTGCCATCCCCTGTCGGTTGGATATATGGCAGCGTTTGGAGTGGACCTCGCATCTATCACCTCATCCTGGGATTGATTCGCTCCAGAACCCTGTTAGCTCAGGGGTGCTCAGCCGCTCTCTTTCTGCTTTCTTCTTCCACCTCCGCAGCGTCACGCAAATAACAAGACGAACAATGCCATTCACTGAAATGGGTAATCCGGCCATCCTTCGAGCGTACACTTGCTTCTTCTACCTGCCTTAGCCTGTATCGGATGGTCGCGGTGGTTCCCGTCTCTGGTCAGCCATGGGCACATCATCGCATTTTACAGGAGATTTACGACTCCAGCGCTGCCTCTACGAACAAGACAAGCACCGAGACGGTCGACTGGACACTCAACCCCGGTCCATCGTCTTCTTCTAGCGTCCTCTGTCGCTGTCAACGCCTCCGCTCTGTCTGAGATTTCTCGCGCCCACCTGTCTGGCATCCTGACAAACCTCGCAAGCCCGGCAGGGAAGGCCTCCATCGCGCTCTGGGCAGCGACTGCTAGTCTCAGCCGTACACAGAATACCAGACGCTGGATCGTCCGTGCAGGGCCGCTATATTCGGTGCGCTGCCCGATCGACGCGAGGCCCGCCTGGCGGGTAACGATCAAAGACTTGTTTTCTCCTCCCAATATGTTCGATTTCCTACCCCAGCTTTTACTTGCACAGCACCAGCAAAAACCCCAGAGAAACGACAAGTAACATTCGGGCCCAAAGACCCAAGAAACTCATCACCCGGATGCGCTTCGTGCCGGGCAGATCTTGTGTGCCCCCTGCTGCATGCGGGCTTCCCAATGGTGTTTTGGACCGCCCGATTGCCATCCCTTGTTCGGCTGATGGCTTCTGATGAGATCGCAATCGCAGTGGCCCATGCACTGTCCCCCTCAAATCCGGGAGAGGAATGATTAAGGGGGGTGTGGCGTTAATTTGCCAAGATGCTCAGCACTGACTGAGAGCCTGCCAGCCTGTAAGCAGTCTTCCGCCATCACATCACAGTTTGCACCTTTTCCAGGCCTTATCGCAGTGTCAAAATCCTGCTGCGCGAGACGCCCGGGGCTCTCAGCTTGAGCAAAGTCAAGCAACAATATTTGGCCAATGGCTCTTCTCTTTTTGGATCCCGCCGTCGCTCCCTGACGAACCCTCCGTGTGTTTCCATGTCACGCACATCCCTTATAAACATGTCGATCACCAGCGTCTTTCCTTGAAATTGGGAGATGTTCCAGAGCCCATGCCTGGCACGTGGATTGGACGATGATCTGCTTTTTGACTGCTCTTCTAGGGAATGAGCCAATGCCACCCTAATACCAAGCAAACAGTCGTGGCATCCTCGTGGAGGTTGAGTCAAGGATCGTCACGCGTGTCTCGATTCTTGATAGCCCTGGGAAGCAAGGTACTGGATTTGCCTTGGCCCGAAAATAAATCAGCCTGAGAACTCCATGCTAAGCGAAGCCATGCTGAAATTTCCTATGTGCGACAGCATAGGGAATCTATCATCCTCAAGTGAGGAATATACCCAACCTCACAGTAGCTTCATCATGGGGGTCGCAGCAGAACATGCGAGATGTGATTTCACAGGTAATGTCACCTGATTCATTTCCCTGTCAGATGCCGCATCGAAAGGCGAGTTTGAGCTTCTTTGGCCGCTTGTGTTGTGCATCCTGTCACAGGAATAAACCTCCGTCAACCGCAGTCAGGGAAGTCTTATACGCCTGCCGTTAGGTCTATGCCGCCGCCGCCTCACCAGTGCTCCTCGCTGATGGGCACCGAGTTGACGTCGACGCCATCCTTAAACCACCTGGCATCCTCGCCGACCCGAACGTCATTTCCACCCATCTGTCTCTTCCGCATAAGGCCATTGTCCGCGAACGTCCAATCCTCGAGACCGTAGGTCCGCCACCACTGCCCGCTCTCGTCGTGCCATTCGTACCAGAACTGCACAGCAATCTGCGGGAACTCGCTTGTGAACCACGGGTACAAGTAAGGAAGACAAAAACGGCACCCACCTTGTTGTCAGAAAATGCAAACAACTCCTTGCGCAATCTGTAACCGTTTTCGCAAGACCACTTCTGGCTCAGGAAATCCACGATCTCGTCGCGGCCCCGGAGGAAGACGTCCCTGTTGCGCCAAACAGAGTCGGGCGTGTACGCCATCTTGACTGTTTCGGGGTTTCTGGGGAGAGGTCGTTAGTTGTATTTGTGGTGTGACAGTTGACGCAAGGCGACGGTTTGTTCTCACTTCGTATTCCATGCATCCTGCGCGGCCTTGACCTTGATCTTGGCCGTCTCGGCGGTAAAAGGCGGGCAGGGCGGTTTCGTTTCGGCGGCCATGCTGAGCTGATGCGTTTTGGAGCGAGTACTCACTGATGATACTGTTGTTGAAGAGAATGGAAAGATCTCCCAGGCGTGTTGCGCGTGGGAAGGAGAGGTTGTGACAAGGTAATTGAACAGGCACACTCAGTCAGCAAATGTGTCAAGACAAGGGCGTCAAATCCCAGGGCGGTCTGCCCCAGTGACACGGCATCAAACCGACATCAATCGGTGACCATCAAAGCCCGAGATGGTTCAAGAATTCAGCCAGATTTCTCTCAACATACTCATCTGACAAAGATCGATACCGTCGCGCCGACGTCATGTGTCACTCCGCGGCCGCCTCGGCTCGGAGCAGCGAGGAACCCCTCGGTCAGCTCCGTCCTCCGGCAATCGGAGGTACGGCGGCACCTCACCATTTCCCACCGTAATATCGTCATTGAGGCGGGGCCCGGCATTCGTCGAGTCGTGATGGCCCCTCCCGGATGATCCTGCGCCGAATAGCCTGACGCATTTGCTGGGCCGTATCTTCAGTGTTTGGACTGTACTAATTCCAAATCCCGCCGATCTAGCCTGCAGCTGCTCGACTTGTTTGGCTGCGAAGCGTCTGGGGCAGGGTTTCTGTCTGCAAAGTCGCTCTCCACTTGTCGCGGAAGCTCGTAGAACCCTTGTGGCCAGCTCGGCATACTACTGCCTCAATTGACTCGTTGGGCTCGGGGCTGGTTTCGTTTTAGGACTCATTGACCATAAAACACCACGACTCATCCTCGACGACAGTGCAACGCTTCGCCTGCTTCACTTCCAAGACCCAAGTCACAATACCTCAGTTACAAACACCAAATCTCGCACCATCATTAACATGTCTCTCAAGGTTGGCGATTCGTTCCCCGAGGGAGTGACCTTCTCCTACGTTCCCGTCCAGCCCGAGACGTCTGAGTTCACCGCCTGTGGCATTCCCGTCAACTATGACGCCAGCAAAGGTGAGAGCCCCTCATCCCTGTCCCTTGAGATGAACATCGCTCCTGACATTCGCCCAGAATTCGCCCACAAAAAGGTCATCCTCGTCGCCGTCCCTGGCGCTTTTACCCCTACCTGCTCCGCCGCCCACGTCCCCTCCTATCTCGCCAACCTCGACGCCCTCAAGGCCAAGGGCGTCGACCAGATCGTCTTCATCGCCTACAACGATGCTTTCGTCATGAGCGCCTGGGGCAAGGCCAACGGCGTCAAGGACGAGTTCATCCTCTTCGCTTCCGACGCCGGGGCCGCCTTCTCGCAGCGCATCGGCTGGACCCTGGGCGAGCGCACCGCTCGCTACGCCCTCGTTGTCGATCACGGCAAGGTCACGTACTCCGAGCTCGAGACGGAGAAGGGCAGCATTGCGCTGACGGGCGCCGAGGGCGTGCTGTCGAAGCTCTGAGTGTTTAGAGAGTAGTTACGACGTTATGGGACAAGACAGACATAGATAGATGATGACTAGACATTCGATCTCTGAATCCGCAATCTTTTCCCTCACGCGTGATGTGATATCACAGCCCCATCGACACATTAACCAACAATCCGCATGGCGAGGACATTTTGGGGGTACATTTTCAGTGACCAGTCACGCACATCCAGATCACGTCGTCAGTCACCCTCCTGCCGTGTCTTTGATTATCCCGTGGGACTTTCATGCAATTCCGTGCTACCGAGATGTGTGTAGAGAACCAGCCGTGTAAGACACAAAGAACCTCGACTCCTGCCTTTCGTCAAGTTCCATCCGGGGGCGGGCTTGGGGGATTGAATCCTCTGCCCGTTTTTTTCTGTTCCACGGCGCCCGTCCCAGCCCTCCTCCGCCCGGAATTACCATTCCAGCTTCCACATTCCGCGACTCAAAACCCTACTCCGAAAAAGCAGTTCAAATACTTTAGCGGGTGTTGGCCTGGACCTTGGACTGCGCGCCCTTGGAGCCCTGCTTGCTCGCGATGCGGTTGGTCTGGCCCTTGGAGGCGAGACCGGCGTTCTTGGCCTTGTCGGCCTTCTTCGCCGCGGCGTCGGCCTGCTTCTTCTCCTTGCTCTCCTTGATGGCCGCCGCGCGGGCGGCGGAGCGAGCCTCGGGACGCTGGCTGCGCTTCTCCTTGATCACATCGAGAGAGGCACCGACGATGGCACGCTGGGACTTGACGGTGCGGCGAGTGCGCTTCTTGGCGACTTCCTGTGGGCGAGGGGGTTAGCTGTCTGATCGGAGAGTCCTAGGCGGGCAACAGGAAGATGCTGCTGCCCTTCGCGCGGAAAAGAACATGATCACGTACCTCAGAGATACCCTTGCGGTGCTGGCGGCGGTAGAGGACGGTCCAGGCAATGCGGCGGGGGTTCTTGCGCTGGAGGAACAGGGACTCGGACTTGCTGTTCTGGAAACGGAAAGTCTTGGAGTCACCACGGACGTAGAGCTTACCCTACACGTTCACAGTGTTGTCAGTCACATGTCTCTCGAGAAGCATAGCAGACGTCATCTCCCATCAATCCCCTCCTCAACGTTCTCTCACATCCGAACCGCCCTTGGCCTCAGAAAGGCCTCGTCCATTTCGCTTTTGGGGGTCGTCGGGGGTGAGGAGATAGAGTAGGGAGTCGCAAGTCGTACCTTTCCAGGGTAGATTCTCTGGCCCGAGAAGGAGTCGTCGTACGTGCGCATCTTGAGGATTAAATGTCAGCTCGATAATTCGGAGTGGCGATGGGCAATTTCGGTCGCTCTTTTTCGGGTGCAGGTTGCGGCTTCGGCCAGCTTCTTTGCACACCTAAAAAATTGGTGAAGAGCGCTGGGCTTTATGACGGGTAACACGTACTTTGGCGGTAGTTGATGCGAACGCTTGACTTGCTTGTCTGTGAGGGTAGGTACGATCAGGTGCAATTTTTCGACAGGTGAGTCGTGCGTCGAATAGCCCTTGCCCCACTCGAGCCATCGCTTCGATGTTCGTAAAGGTCACATGACCAGAGCGCTGGGCTGTGGCTCGGTGGGGCACTGGCACTCGAAACCAATGTGGCTCGGATCTGGCCTGCCCTCTGCTTGGCCACCCCTCACTCGTGGTGGGCAGTTTCGTCACTCACCCCTAAGGTTACCCCCACGTAACAAATGTCTGTCGTCAATTACGACCTCATCGCAGATGCTGTCCTCGAAAAATTCCGCCAGCTTCCCGCAAGACGGAAGCCCCAAATCAGGGGCAATGGGGTTCATGAATGGGTGCCCCTCAGTGGCATTGTCGCTGCACAAGACGGGAAACTGACGTGTCTGGCTGTGGCGTGAGTTCTCATCCCCTGGTCTCGGAGCGACTCTGGAATATGGCTCGATGGCTGGCTAAGAAATGGGGTGATCATGGTTCCATGTAATCGCCACAATTCAGTTGTCGGAATGCTTTGCAAACGTGTGAACATAAACGCAAGCATCAATAATCATCGGGACTAATTATGAGTATTGTATGTAGTACGGGCATGAAGTGCCTACCAGCATCCAAGATTTCCCAGGCTAATGGCATCGGCCTCCATGACTGGCATGCTGAGATCCTAGCCCTGAGGGCACTCAATCACTTCCTCCTCACAGAGTGCCGCAAAATGCTGCTCAAGGACTCCAAGTGCTCGGGCCTTCTCCGCTACCGCACTACCCAAGAGCGAATGTCGTTCATCTCCGACGAGCCACAAGTTTGGGAAGCACAGCCGTTCGCGCTCATGGACGACGTCCGCCTGTACATGTATTGCTCAGAGGCACCCTGCGGCGATGCGAGCATGGAACTCACAATGGCGGCGCAAGAGGATGCTTCGCCTTGGGACGCCCCAGCTGCAGCTCAGGACGACGTCGAAACTTCCGCGGCGAGTCCGTCTCTGCCTGGACGCGGATTCTTCTCTCAGCTCGGCATTGTGCGTCGCAAGCCAGCGCGCGCAGATGCTCCGCCCACCTTATCCAAGTCTTGCTCTGATAAAATGGCCATACGACAGTGTACATCGGTCTTGTCGTCGCTCACTGGGCTCTTCGTTCATCCTGGCAATGCTTATATTCATTCCGTTGTCTTACCCGAAACCCAGTACTCTGCCGTAGGGTGCAAGCGGTGTTTCGCGTCAGAGGGCCGAATGTCTGTCCTACAGGACAAAACATGGTCGGGAGGTTATGCATTCAGGCCTTTCAAGGTCCAGACGACAGCACGGGAATTCGAGAGCTCAAAAAAAGCCGCTGAAGCCAAATCGTCATCGATTGGTGCGAGTAACCTCGCGGCGGCGTGGAATGCAAACGGGCTGGATGAGGGGCTCATTGGGGGTATTCTGCAAGGAAGGCGAGCCTTCGATATCAAAGGCGCCAGCTCTGCTTCCAGGAGGAAAATGTGGGCCCTGGCTCGCGAAACTGCTCTTTTGCTTCAGTCGACCGATTCTGACTTGCACGCATTTCTCTCGGCAGCATCATACGCAGACATCAAGGCTGGAGGGCTCTCGGCCCCTCGGCGAATCGTCGTCAGACAGGTCAGGAGCGAGTCTTTGAATGGGTGGATAGCAAACGCTGGTGACGATTGCTTTGCCCTAGACAGTCGTTAGCAGAATCGGCAGTTTGCACCCCCCAGTATTCACCGCGATCACGAGACATGTTTGCTTCGAAGCCGTTGTATCCCATTTTGTACATCAGCTATGGAGCTGGGACGGCCAGCCTTGATGCCTGATGTGCCATACGCCGCGCATCCAGACCCAGCGCCATATCACGACCAAATATTCGGGCTCGCTTCGACGACAGTGTCGTAATGCCAGGTTCATATTGAAAAAGGGGTGTACCTTCCCCTCCCTTCATCCGCCGGTGTAGTAGTTGAAGTGCCTAAGCCCATTGTTCCCCATGCCGTCGCAACAGAAATTCGATCGCAAGCTCGGTGTCAGACAAGGACCTTTACTCGACCTTGCTCTCGAAGTTCTCGCCCTCGACGAGGTCAGGGATGTCGTCCTCCTCGCCGTCCTTCTCGCCCTTTTGCATGTTCTGGTAGCTCTCGGCGAGCTTGCGGAGGGAGGCGAGGGAGTCGGGGCCGAGCTGGTTGAGGATGCCGGGGACGAGCTCGGTGAGCTCCTTGTCCTCACCGTTTCCGTATATGGCGAAGGTGTTGGCAGGGACGGCGGCGTGAACTGCAATAGAATCGTCAGATTGTCCTTCTCTTCTTTGTCCACCCGGAGGCATGTCACATACCCTTGGGCGCGGCGAAGTGGATGACGTTGCCGTCAGACTTGAACATGTTGACCTCCTCGATAGCCTGGATGGGCTGGACGTTGAGCTTCTTCAGAGAGGCCTGGAGCTTCTTGTCATCACCAGCGGAGCGGCCGGCGACACCACGCTTCTGCGTCCTTCGGGGGGTGCCCTTGCCACTGTAAAGAGACGTCGGTTAGCGATTGGATATTGCTCGACTGGTTATTCGGAACCGCAATTCGGAAGTGCGATTCAGAAGTTCGTATATAGACATACCCTGTGGGTAATTTGTTAGTTTGCCTGTCTTGTAATGGGCATACCTTCCGAAATACATCACTTACCAGTCCGCGCAACAGCGCCGAGCTTCTTGAGACGTTCCTGGATGTCGGCCATATTGAATCGAATGGGACCGGTGGTTACGGTGGGATAATTCGTTATAGAGGCTATGAGCTACGCATCGGACGCGTTAGCCATTTTTGAATCGGCAAAAAATCATTTCCGGGTGTCGCAAGATCGAAACTGCTGCGTAAGGGCCCTCTCCACGACTCACCTCAATTCGTCTGGTCCGTTTTACGTCGCGAGGCTGACCTGATGTTGCTAGCTATTGGGGAAGATGGTTTTTGTGCGCCGCCAAGAATTCTTCGCTTGAGGAATTACTAATGTCCGTGTTTCTCCCCGGTGCCTCACCGATTCGCCCCGCACTGTCCACCGAAGCGGCCGCCCCACACCGAGGGGGTCAAGGATAAGGTCAAGGATAACTGAATCTTTGCAATTCACGACTGGGTAATTCAGAGAAATGGGAGCATCCCGGTTGCATTAAATACTACTTGATGCGGGACAGGGTACAATTTTATGGCTTGAGTCCCCTAGACGCCGGCTGCTCGTTTGCTCGTCTGCAAGACGTATCAATATAACTACATGTCTTTAAACTCAGAGGCGTTGCAGGTCTTGGCGAGTATGTTTAGTTCCAGCACAAAGAGCTTCCGCAGCAGATATCGACCGCCCTTGGTGCATAATAAGTTGTCCAAGTTCGACGGTACGGACCGGATCGGCTTCAGACCCATGATAGACGATTGGCACAACATTGACTTCACGTCACAAGGGGTCATGGCCGAAGGAATCTTTGCAGAGGCCCATTCCCGATATTGCTACACAAATCGTACAGAGACATAAGACTACGCGCCGTGTGCTTCTTGCAATCGCTACTTCCATCATTTGGACAACCCCGCCTCTCTCCTCATCGCCTCTTGTTGCAACGCAAGCTCGTTCGCCTTTGTCTGATGTGCTTTTCGGTCTGTCTCCTTCTTTGCGTTGATCTCGTCCTCCCACGCCGTCCAAACTAGGTGCTGTCAGTCTAAGATCGAGATGTTGTTGGTCGTAGCCGAATCGTATCGACTTACGCGGTTTATTGGACTTGGACAGCTCCTTCAATTTTCCGACATACTGATCGAATTCCTGCTGCGTCTGTTCTCTCCTCTCCAAACTACGTTTCTGCAGATCGGGATTATATCTTTTGAAAAGCTCTTCTTCGGTGGGCGTAAGCCACATTGTGAAGGCCGGTCCGCCGATGACGCAGATACCGCCACTGCGAAAGGATTGTCAGTCGTGCGAAGAATCAAACAGCGATCTGAACTTACCCGATGGCCATCTTCGACCACAACCTCCAATTGAACGGCTTCGGCATTTTTGGCTGTGGTGTGCTAGACTATCTGCACTCTCTGACAGTAGGATATGCTTCGTCGAGCCGTCACGCAGGCAAAGTCGCGAAGTGGTGCTGTTGATGACGAGACGACGTGTTCTGAGAATGGAAGGCGGTGAGAATCAGACTGGGGGTCCTGCACGTCATCATCCCCTCGGTCCTCTGACCTGGACTCTGCGAATGCGGATCCCGCCATGTATCATGGTAAAAATTACCACAATGAGGGAACACTCAGTATTAAATACGGTAGATAACAGTTACACGCGTTCAGTAAATTGTTTTTATGTTGCTGATACGATGCCGGTGGTGATGCTTTCACGACCTGAGCTCAAAGGGTTTCAATTAACGGGCAGGGCATTCACGGATGGTACCCACTAGATAGATATTGCCATCAGCCACAACCTGGGGAACGGTGCTTGATCGACTGAATGATTCCGCATTCTAAGACCCACCACCCAAGGTCGGTGCCCCCCAAGGTCGGTGCACCAAACCTACCGTCCTACAACACCAATTTGACCGCTTCCTACCAACACGTTTGTCGCGATATCTTCCCCCACAGACGTCGAATAGCTTCACTAACTATATCATTAGATTCAGAATGAAGAGGAGTATTAATTATACGGAAAGCGACGTCGCAAATGCGCTTAATGCTATTGCAAACGGCTATGGCGTACGTCGCGCGGCGCGTAACTGGAATGTTCCTGCTTCAACCCTCCGCCGAAGGCGCGCAGGCGCCACTACTATTCACGAGGCGATGGGAGCGTTCCAGAGGCTTAGTCCTATCCAGGAACAGCATCTCGCCAAGTGGGTGCTCTCACAGGGTGCCCTAGGGTTCGCTCCAACGCACGCCCAGCTGCGTGATTTTGCCCAGCGAATCCTCTCTGCTCAAGGAGACGACGTTCTGCTAGGAACGCACTGGATGGAGGGTTTCTTACGTAGAAATCCCTCTATTAAGACCCTTCCAGGTAAGCGAATGGAGGCCAGCCGCGTCAAGGGCGTTACGACTCAGATTCTCACTGAATTCTTCACTCTTATCAAGGGTCCACGATACTCTCACATTCCCCCCTCACTACGCTTCAATATGGACGAAACTGGTATTATGGAGGGCATGGGCATTAACGGCCTGGTCCTAGGACGAGCTGGGAAGCGGAAAATCTATACACAAACGGCCGATTCACGCTCTTGGACGAGCATTATTGAGTGTGTTTCTGCAACAGGCCAAGCCCTCAGTCCTCTCGTTATTTTCAAAGGGAAAACAGTCCAACAGCAATGGTTTCCAGCAGATCTTGAGCCCTTTAGAGGGTGGCATTTTACTGCTTCAACAAACGGATGGACTACGAATGCAACTGGCCTAGAATGGCTTCGGAATATCTTCAACCCACAGACCAAGGCGAAGGCTCTCGAGCTCAAGTCTCCTCGCCTATTAGTGATGGATGGCCATGGGAGTCACGCCTCGAATGACTTTATGTGGGAATGCTATCAAGAGGATATCCAGGTTATCTTCCTACCCCCTCATTCAAGCCATATCCTTCAACCTCTCGACCTCTCAATCTTCAGCCCTCTTAAGACTGCCTATCGCAGATATCTCAAGAGCGTTATTCACCTCCTTGACTCATCCCCTATTGGCAAACGGAACTTCCTTTATTGTTATCTTAGGGCCAGGCGCGACGCAATTACAGCTCGCAATATCATCGCTGGATGGGCTGGAACTGGCCTCTGGCTAGTGAATGCTGTTCGGGCTACTCATAGCCCTCAGATGATGGATGAGGGCGAGCCGCAGTGTCCTAAAACGCCTCAGAAACAGGCAAAATATACTGGTTTTGTATGGGATACGCCGAGAGGATCAGTAGATCTAAGGAACGGCTGCTCATCGCTTTCTCGAGCTCATACAACACCAAGGTCAACGGCACGAGCTACTCGACGGCTTTTCATGAAGGCAGGGAAGTCTCTTGATATAAAGAATATCGAGATTGCGGAAGCAGGCTTCACAATCGCTCAATTAAGCGCTCAATTAGAAGTTCACAAGCCCTACAGGAAGGTTAAGGTGGCAGCAAGCTTGAACTCGAGGTTCGTCAATATTGAGGCTATTCACACAGCCCAACTGAAGGCCCAGGCACTTGTGACACCTTCAACTGCACTTGGAAAGGACCAGGAAGCCGAATTCGAGTCACTCTGTTCGGAATTTCTATTGGAATAGTGCTTGTTGTGCGATAAATTGACTTATCTGCTGTTCTGCGTTGCTTTGCATTTATCAATTAGAAGTTCACAAGCCCTACAGGAAGGTTAAGGTGGCAGCAAGCTTGAACTCGAGGTTCGTCAATATTGAGGCTATTCACACAGCCCAACTGAAGGCCCAGGCACTTGTGACACCTTCAACTGCACTTGGAAAGGACCAGGAAGCCGAATTCGAGTCACTCTGTTCGGAATTTCTATTGGAATAGTGCTTGTTGTGCGATAAATTGACTTATCTGCTGTTCTGCGTTGCTTTGCATTTGAGCGATTTGGTGCACCGACCTTGGGGGGCACCGACCTTGGGTGGTGGGTCTTAGTACCTTACTGCCTGACTTTCGGCATTGCCTGGCTTCTCCAGCAAGACCGATCCCAAAGAGGACGCCAGACCGTTACTGTGGTCCATCTGTTGCCGTATATTCTGCTCTCTTGTAGAGTTTCCCTGTCTGACCGACGCCACAACAATGCAGCTCAAGTGGTCAGTAATTAACGGCCAGCTGCAGCCGCTGTACATCATGCCGGATCGACGAAGCGGCTGGGCGCTAACAGCACTTCCGCTGCAGGAACAGAGGTGACCTAGAGATGGTGCCTATTGGGGGATGCTCTCCACCAACGAAAGCCATCGGCTTGAAGCATATGTTCATGTCTGTTGTAACCGGCGTCAAGCTTGTCGCCGACTTGCGGCCCATAACAGATCATCTGTCCTACGATTGGGGGTAGTGACGATCGCCGAGTCTAGCAACGACGTCAATGAGGCCGCCAATGTTGACTCCTTCGTGAGGGCGCGGAACGGCCAATTTCTGTCTGCGTGGCTCGGCGGCCTCACGACAACGGAGCGCTCCGAGTCTGAATCGCGCATTCACTCGGCCTCTAAAATTCCTTCGCGCACTTCGGCCCCGCGTGCCGTGCCAACGTCTTGGGCCGATGTTCAATGGAAACAGAGACCTGTATCTCGCTCGGAGGCATCCCGCCAAGCCCGATTTGAGGATCCGTCGGCCTCATTGTGGGCTACATGGAGACGGGCAAGACCGAACAGACGACCCGACGCTGATCAGAATGTAGTCGGCGGCATCGAGAAAACTGGTTTATCGACATGGCGATGACACGACGCTTGCGGGGTCGCGCATGTCGACACAGAGGCCCAACAGTTGGATGCATTGATAGCGGACTGACCCTCATGGTGTACCGACCAAGCCGACGTCAGAGCACGTCGCATCGACGGACGGATGGCGTCTTACGCGGTGCCAACCCCTCTCAAGGTTACAATGCCCCTGACAGGTGGTGCCGCAGACCTAAGTAAGAATGGAGCTTGTGAGAATCCTGGGTGGCCTTGAGCCCTCAGCCGGTGGGATGTATCAGAGCCAATCATGGTGCTGTTTGGCTTTCTGATACATGATCCTGGTACAAGCTGGAGGCTTGTGCGACAGAGTTGGCCCGGCGCATTGCATCGTTAATAAAAGAGGTGACAGCGAAAATGGAAACCCTGGGTGTCTAGCTTGCCGAGTAGACGTGATGTCTTCGATGCCGCCATGAGAGATATTCGAGCCTCTGTGCCACACATATCAAGTGATGGGACGCCGCATCTGCGGTATGCTGGAGGGCGGGTAGAACGATCCTCGTGATGATGCTTGCGCCTAGGTACCTAGATGAATGGAGGTGCTGGGATGGGCGGGATGGCGGCCATCAAGGACGAGCGAGCCCAGGCGGGACAAAATGACCTCAGCCCAGCCCGGTACCAAAGTTTCCAGCGGACCGATAGTGGGCTTGTGAGCTGTGCTTGCCCTTCCCCTTCCTTAGGTACCTCCCTCCTACCTATCAAGCCTACCTCGGTGCATTGTCCCTCTGGCTCTGCCATCCGAGATGGCTCTCGGTCTTGCGACCACACCGGCAAGCGGGCAGGGGCGGGCGACATTGCGGGGCTGGAATCCAGCAACCAGTAGCGCCTTCCAGGGACCTTTGTTCCCTCCACCCTTACGGGGGCATACCTGCCCGCCTGGCATCTCTGCTACCGGTAGTCTGTTAGCGGCTGGGGCGTTCCAGGGACCAGTAGCACCCCGTTCCTTCCATTCGATGGAAGGTGGCAGGGTTCCCAACTCCTCATTCCCATTTCCTCGTGCTCACATGGTCCTTCGGGTGGGTTTGGCCGTCCACAGTCAATATCATACAAATCAGCACGAGACGTCTCCAACTACCAGGTCACACATGCCAATCTCTCCTTTCACTCGACACGCACAACGACGCTCGAGTCTCTGAGCAACAGATCTCGGACCACTCAGACGTCCAGGTCCCCTGATCGACTTGTCGACGCCCCCGCCACTTGCGCCCTCTGATCTTTGTCGCAACAAGTGGCTTTCCACACTTCAGACGTCGATCCTCTTCGCTTCAGCCCCAGTCAGTAGACACGTCTTGCTCGCCATTTCAGTGTTTCACGTAGGGTCAACACGAAATTGAGCGAAGCCCCGACTTTTTCCTCGACATCTACACCTCTTTACTTTCTTTGCGCCTAGGTGTCCCTGAACGCCATCCCGTGGGGTAATAGCAAACACGAGGCGTCGTGCGATCCTCCGTCTTGCATGCGCAAGCTCTACGAAACTGTCGATCATATCCTGCGGAACCGACCCCAAACACCTTTCCTGAACGTCAGCTTATTACTGTTGAGCCTCGCCGCGTCGGCAATGCAGCAGAGCTAGGTGTCTATCTCGGTATACTCCTGGACCGCGACAACCTCACCTCTTTCTGCCCTTGATTGAAAAGGCCACTACTCCCATATTTCCATCGGGACTGCAACCTTTTACTGCGAAGGGCAAGCACGTGGGGCGAAGGTCTTTTCGAACCGCATTCGCCCCCCCCCTCCAACATAGACATTGGACGTTGGGCAGCGTCACTGACAGAATCGTGGAGCCATGGCTTACGAGGGTGGCTATCCGGCGCAGCGGCAGTACCCTGGGCCCGGAGCGCCCCGGCCAGGTCCGCCTCGCGATGCCTACCAGCAAGGCCCCCCTCAACAGTACGATGCGCCCCAGCAGCACTACGACGGCTACCAAGACAATTTTGCCCACGACCAACACGATAATGGCGGCTACGTTCAAGACTATGGCGGGCAGCACCTCGATCAGGGCTATGGGCGAGCCCCTCCAACAAATCAGCAATACCCTCTTCAAGACCAATACGGCCCAGGTCCTGGGCGAGGAGGCAGGCCACCGATGGGACGTGGCGATCCCATGGCGAGGCCTCCAATCGCCGACTCCACACGAAGTGGCCCGCTCCCTTCTCGAGGTGGTCCTCCTGGGCCTGGCAGAGGCTTTAGCAACGGTCCGCCGGGAACAGGAGGTAGGCCGATGCAGTACGAGCGATCGGCCAACTCGGACCCCGCATGTGAGTAAAGCTTCTCCATCTCAAAGCTGTGCGGCGTACTCATAATGCTAGCGAGCCGTCAGCGGCCATCAATAGACGGTGGGCCGATCAGTCCTGACGTGGTCGGGGGCTTCGGCGGTGCTTTCCCAGTCTTTCCCGGCCATCAGCGCAGGGCAGATTTTGAACAAGAGAGCGACATGATCAATCAGATGGCCAGCATGGACATTGCCCAAGGGTCACGAAATGGTGCCCCCCCTGGAGGTGGTGGTGCCCAGCGAAGCCAAATGCGATCCCCTGAAGGTGATTATGGCCGGCCTCCCATGGACGCACGAGGACCCCCTCGAGGCTATCAACAATATGAAAACTCGCGACGAGGACCGGCCCCAGCACCTCAATTCGGCGCCAAATACAGAGACGACGCACATGGCGCTCCTCCACCAGCTAACGAATTCGGCCCGCCGGGCCGCAGTATGACCATGCCAACGAATGCTGATCCCATGGCCCGGGGTCCTCTCCAGCGTACGGGAACGATGCCGCTCAATGCGGCGCCTGACCGAGGAATGCCACCACCACAAAGACCAGCGACATCGCAAAGTCACCGCCCACCGCCTCAGCGTATGTATCCACCGGTGCAGGAAGCGCCGCAATCTGCTGGGGGCTATGGAGGCTATGACTACGGTGACCAGGGCTATTATGGGGGCAAAAATCAAGAATCAGTCGGTGATGTCCTCGATTCCTACTATACTCCTTCCCGGACAAGTAACCCGGAATATGGTCGAAACCCGCCGTCGTTCAACTCAGGAGCACCAAGCTTTGACGAGCCTGGCATGAACCGCGGATCTTTTGATCAACAAAGGCAACCCGGCATGCCCTCAGGACCACAGCCTGGGCCAGGTCGCATGCCAGATCTCAGGGGTATGAAGTCCCAGCCAAATCTTAGGCAGCCGCAAACCGCCGTCTTTGAGATGGTGGGCGATGCCCCTCCGATGCCCCCTCTCAACGGTGCACGACATGGGTCTCTTCAAGACTCATATGACCAGAACGGCTGGGACCGTCCGTCGGGAATGGGCGGACCTGTACCCGTGAGACCCGGCCTGCCAAATGGTCCCTCGCCCCAGCGATCGGACACTCTGCCTCATCATCCAACGCCAGTGCGTCCTGGGCATATGGCAGGGTCCGTCATGAATGTCAACGACCGACCAACACCGGTACGAAACTATAACGGCGCATCTCAAAGCCCAATGACCGGACCACAACAACAAGCTCCACCCGAACCGCAACGAAACTCCGGAACACCTGCCTCGGTTAAAGCAGCCCAGCCCCCTGTCACGAATGAGGAGCTCGAACATTTACGTATGGTCATCAAAAACGACCCCAATGACCAGGAATCCGCCTTACGACTGGCGAGGAGGCTCATTGAAGCCGCCGACGTGCTTGTTGCCAAGGTTCCCGACCAAAGAAGCCGAGGCCGCGCGCGGGAACGATACTTGATGGACGCGAGCAAGATCCTTAAGAAATTGTCAAATGCCCAGAACCTCGACGCAATGTTTCTGTACGCCGACTCACTTGGGCGGGGCTTGTTCAGCGCAGAGCCGGAGAACAAGGAGGCCTTCACCCTGTACCAATCGGCCGCCAAGCTGGGTCACGCTGCTGCTGCATACAGGACAGCTGTGTGCTGCGAGATTGGCAACGAGGATGGCGGTGGCACCAGACGTGACCCTCTGAAGGCAATCCAGTGGTACAAGAGAGCTGCAACGCTCGGGGACACGCCGGCGATGTATAAGGTGGGCATGATACTTCTCAAGGGCTTGCTTGGTCAGCAAAAGAACCCCCGAGAGGCGGTGGGCTGGCTAAAGCGTGCCGCTGAACGGGCCGATCCCGAGAACCCTCACGCGCTCCACGAACTTGGCTTGCTCTACGAATCGGCAGGGCCGAATGACGCAATCGTCAAGGATGAGGGATATGCTCTGCAACTGTTTCAGCAAGCTGCAGAGTTAGGCTACAAGTTCTCACAGTTTCGCCTCGGTTGTGTCTTTGAGTACGGCCTAATGGGATGTCCTGTCGATCCAAGACAGTCCATCATGTGGTACTCCAAGGCTGCGACGCAAGAAGAACACCAGGCCGAGCTGGCCCTGAGTGGTTGGTATCTGACTGGAAGTGAAGGCGTTCTCCAGCAAAGCGATACTGAAGCGTACCTTTGGGCGCGGAAGGCTGCTATTGCGGGTTTGGCCAAGGCTGAGTATGCCATGGGTTACTTCACTGAAGTGGGTATTGGTGCACCAGCTAACTTGGAGGATGCAAAACGCTGGTACTGGCGAGCGGCTGGTAAGTGCGAGAACCCGGAAACATCGATCCCTGTAACTAACGGATCATTCCTTTCAGCACAGGATTTCCCAAAGGCGCGAGAGCGTTTGGAGGACTTGAAGAGAGTCGGCAATGGCAAGGCAGGACCCCGACAGCGAGAGAGGGTGTCACGAAGCAAGATGGGCAAGCAACAAGAAGGTGAGTAATTCTGCATTTTCTGGTGTCGGCCACCTTACTAACAACAGCAGTGTTCCGGTAACTTGTCGCATTTCACAGAAACAAAGATTACACTATATGCAAAGCCCAGCCGGGCTGGCTAATCACGAACCTGGAATGAACAAAGGCTAGGTCATAAGTGGCCGAGGTTAATGAACGAAGCGAGTGGGAGCGAACAAGCGACAATCGGCTGTACTTGTACACCCCTTGCCCCCCTGGGAGGGACCAGACGTATGATGAGAGCTGGGCGTGTTTGCAGTTGGCAGGGGCCAGCAAGAGCCGCATAACTTTAAATGAGGATGAGTCTAAGGAGACGATTGACAGGATGCCCTCTATATTCTTCTCGGCTTAATAGGCATGCTGGCTGGTCCGAGACGAAGCATGCTGGCGGAGGAGAGAAACTCGATGCTGGATGGTAGATGGATGGATGTCTGGCTATGTTGGCACGATGTAGCACTTGGTTGGGCAGTGCAACAGATAACGTTCGTGTGGAATCGGGTGAAGTTGGAGATTACTCAATATCTATGTCTTGAACACATCTTGTTGGGGGCAAGGTGTACATCGCAGTGTCGAGTTTCTACCCAATGTGGATCAGGATTCATCGCGACGGCAAGTGTGGTCCCCGGGATGATTTGGTTCCCATCGGGCTCTTCAGACTCGCGCCTCATCCTTAGCTTTTGGCTAGGCTTCCTTGATACATGTTTATGCGTCGTCCGATCACCTCCTTCTATTCGAACTGAGCGATATAATATCGCCGGGAGGTGTCCATGGAGCTGATCCTTTATTTACTCACAATGAGTACGACCGTACCCTACTGACTCACGAGATCTGAATACTTCATCAGCGCTGGATGCTTGACTGGATGTGACGAAGTGTGTCTTTGGAGGCAGTCAAACTTTGCCATCAAGTGGCACTTGCGAGAGCTGCTAGACATGGGTTCATAATCGTGTTTGTATCGCGCAACTGTCATCTTACGTCGTGAGGCCTTAAGTCCATAAGGAAGAATCCTTGCATGGCCTGGCGAAGTCTCGCAACACCGATACAAAGCGTGTGCAATTTCTAGAGTCCCATGTTACCATTGCCCAAGCATCGATGCCGAGCAGGTCAAATTCATTAATTCGGAGCTAGGCACTCGAAAGACGATGGTGGCTCTGGGGATTTCCACTGTAGGGTTGGTGAAGAAGGATATTTCAGGTGTCAGACGAGTTATAGCTCATGCCCGGTTCCCAAGTCAAAACAATCGATTGCCGCTCTCTAGCGACGCTACTTTACAGGAATAGCTAGAGAGGCAACGCCTGGAGTGGTCTATCTTCCACTCCGCCTCCCGAACCGAGCCTGCTGCCTGACCACCGCGAACGAGGAAACCTTAAGAAGAAGAGAGAAGGCGCCAATATTAAGCAATACCTGATCTAGCCTTCCGCCTTCTCGGTAAAAAAACACGAGCGCTTGGCTTCTACGCCAAGAGCATGTTTCTCTCAAAACATACGCCGCTGCGTGATCCAGGTAACTGCGACTCTAAATACACCACAGTCTAGTTGGCATATAGACATCATCTTGTGGGGAGTATAACACCCTTTAGGATGAAGGGCTGGAGGTGCTCTCCTTGATGGGGTTGGGGACGTTGCCCTTGACGTCCTGCTTGAGGTCCTCAACGACAGCAGCGACGGAGCCCTTCTTGGAGTTCTCGTGCATCAGAATGCGGGTAACCTGGATGATACCGACGATGCCCATGAAGAAGTTGACGGTGGCAAGGCTGTGAACACGTCAGGGGTCGTTCTTCTGTTGTGTCATGCAAGGCACCTACAGGATGTTACGGGGCTTGATGATCAAGCACCACCGAGTCCAGATGAGGCCGGTGGCCGTGAGGGCGCCGTTCTGGGTGAGGGAGAGCTTCTCGGCGGGGCGGAAGAAGTCGGAGATGCCGGCAATGACAATCGCCCACTAAAGTCGCATGTTAGCTTTATTCCATCATGTTCGTGACGCCGTGTCCGCATTTGGTTCATCCCCGTCTAGTTGAAGGTTCATCCAACCGGTCGTCACATCATGGTCCACCAAGCCCTCGAAACCACCATTCGTCGCATCGTTGCCGTAGGGACAGGAAGGTGTCGTACCTTCATAACTGGCGCCCAGAAGTGCACCGTCTTCAAGCCGATGGGACTCTCCCACATGCGCTTGAACCAGCTCTGCTGGGCCTGGCTCTCGGCGCCGGCGTCGGCGCTCTGCCAGCGCTTGGAGCCCTCGCGGAAGATTCGGGCGCGGAAGGCGGGGTTCTGGAAGGCGGCGCGGGTGCGGGCGCCAGCGGCACCGGTGAACATCTGCTGCTGGAAGATGGGCCGCGAGGCGCGGAAGATGTTGGTCGTGGGGGCCATCTTGATGGGCGTGCGAAGGGAGTGCTATATCTGTTGAGAAGGATCGAAAGAGGGCGAACGGTTGGTATCTTCGAAAATCGTAACGTGGTCGGCGCGAAGGGGGTTGGGGGACGACCGTGGCGGGAGTGTGAGAGAGCGGAGATGTTTCTCGGGCGATTGTATTGTCGACGGCAAACAAGCGTACCTTAGTTTGTCAACGGAGGCTCCGATCCTGGCGGGCAACTTTTGAGGTGTGGAGGATCTTGTTGGAGGAATTGATGAATTGGCGTTGGGCGGAGTTAATCGGAAACAAGCGACAGCAGCGATAACGGGACGGGTTACGAGAGTTGTACAGCCGGGGACTTATCTGCATAATTTCCATAAGATACTAAAGCGGGTTATGCACGAGGTGGGTAATTCGAGCAACGTGAATCGTCCAACTTCGTCAATCCTCCATCTCCAGAGCTTCCATCCACAATCGAGTACCTCTCCCGAGCCATTGAACCACCACACCCGCTCGCATCTCCGTCGCCACACGCCTGCGATCATGTCGGGCAAATACGCTTTTACCACCGCCCTCAAGGAGGTGCGCTTCCTCTTCTGCCAGACCTCCGAGCACAGCGCCGCTACTAGGTATGCAAACCCGCCTACCTCGTCCGCCGGGCATCTACCTCAATGCTGACCTTGTCACCTTCGCCAGGTCTTTCCTCATGAGGACATACCCCACCATGAAGAAGCACAACCCTCAGACCCCCATCATGCTGCGCGAAGCAGCCGGTACCCTGCCGAAGGTGTTTGCGCGATACGGTTAGCCATCATCTCGAATCCCGAACGATGACGAAACATGACCCAGGTCATCCGCTAACCTGTGGTGCAGATTTTGGCGTCGAGAAGTCTCAGAGCCTCGAGGGCCTGTCGGATAAGCAGATCGAAGAGACCATCACTGGGCTGGTGAAGGCCACGGCGTAAGAGATGGCGGGCGGGGAGGAAGACGAGGTCGACGGCGACGCTCTGTATTATATCGGCTGAATAGACCGAGTCGTCCCACATCTGCTTGAATGATGCACGAGAGGCCACCCGAAGGAAGTCCAATTGGTGCTGCTGGTTTGAGCTAACATTCACAGACGCTGACATGTCACATCAGAATCCTGGACATGTTCATTTTGATGTTGTCCATTCTGTATCAAAGCCCTCGGCATATCTCGTACTGCAAAGGTATCCTACACGAAGCTCATCTGAGTTTGTGGTCTCATAACCTCATAGCGTAACCGCCGTGACCGACTGCAACAGGCAAAGAAAACTTGGTGCTCGGTCGATGAATTTGTGATCGGCGAGCATCCACCTGGGGCTTTACTCTCATCCTCACAGCCTGGTTCCTGCGACGATTTGCAGAAACTTCTCGGGGAGTCATCCTACTGCTTGTCATCCTCCCTGTCGGCAGACATTCCACCGGCATCCTTCACCTTGGCAGGCGACTTGGATGGTGACGATCCACCCTCTTCACCCTTTGGAACACCGCCAGAACTCAACTTGCCCATGACCGACTTGAACGGCGAAGCTAGCTTAGTAAGCGTGCCAGCGATCTTCGGACCAGTCGTCGCGTCAATCCTTTCCTTCTCGCGCCCCGGCAGGGCGGGGAACTCGGTACTTTCGAGCTTGGGCTTGCTCTCGCCGCGCCTATCGTTGCCCTCGTTAGAAGAGCGCGAGGATCCCTGCTGCTAGCCTGGGTGGTCCTGTTGGTTCTTCTGCATTTGGCTTTGGCTCCAGTTCTGGTCGTTCTGGGTCTTCTTCTTCTTGTTGCTGTGGACCCAGACCTTGGACTTCTTGTGCTTGGGCTGACGCGATCGGGCAGCGTCAGAACCGGCGGCGCTGCCAGCACAGGAATTCTCGGTGGACTTGCCGTCAACGGACCCTGAGTCGGCGGGCTCGATGTTGGATGGGTAGCTCTGATTTCCCACGCTCAGCTGATAGAGCTGCTTGCCGCCGTCATGCTGACGCGCGTGGGTGAGTTGCTCCTCGATGGATTCATGCTGCGCGGAGAAGGCGTTGCGAGGGGCGGAAGGGGCGCGCGTCGAGGGCATGTACGAAGCGGCAGCCGGACGGAGCGCAAATGAAGGCTTCGCCTCAGGGGGCGGTGAAGAGAAATCAGACCGGTCCTTATTATCTCTCTTGTTCTTTGGGGAGCAGCCCGGCGTGATGGTGCGGGACGATGTGTCCGAGACAATGCTGCGCTGATGCTGATGGTGGTAGGCGCGTTGCTGCGCTCCGAGACCGAGAGGAACCAGACCACGGAGGTTAACGGCGGAGGCCCTCTTGGCGAGACCCGCGGCGGGAGATGTAAACTCGCGAGCCTTGGGGTCGAGAGTGCTTCCGGCGCTGACGACACGTCGAGGCGTGGGGGAAGCGTCCTCGTCCTTCACGATGGGGGGCGTTGCGGGCGGGTCGATCGACCCAGGGGGTTTCGTCTGAAGCTCGAGTGACTCGGCGCTGGTCTGGCGAGACCTGGCTGTGTGCCACGATCCTGCGACGCTGCCTTCGTCCGAGATGGCGGGGGAGGTAGCGGCAGGAAGCTCAAGTGACGAGTCGGGCGTCTTGACTCGAAGAGACCCGGATTTCGTATGAGCAGTAGTGTTCTGCACTGTAGCGACAACCCTCTCTGCCGGCTGCTTCTCATGAACAAGCTCGACCTCAGCGGAAGTAACAGTGATATCAGGATGTCCCGAGGTGATGGGTTGACAAAGTACCTGGTCTTCGTCGTGTTTGGGTCGCTTGGGGGACAGCTGGGGCTCAGGGACCCCGTCGCTCTTCCTCTTGGACGGCGAAAGCAGCGGCTCGCCACCCAGGCCATCGACATGCTCAGGTATGGTGGTGAAGCTCAGGTTGAGTTCACCAGCAGGGTCGACTGTAGGCTGCTGCAGGCCACCGGCAGGGGCCGTGTCATCCTTGTGATGCTTCTTCTTCTTGCCCTTCTTCTTGCTGGGCTTGCCACTGGACGCAACAGAAGACTTGGAGAAGTTGCGCGGCATGTGGGAAAGTTGCTCCTGGAGGACATTCGAAACGTCATCATGATGCTGAGCGTTGCCCTTTGCAGCGTAGGAATCATTGCCCTCTTCCGTGCTGGAAGTTCTGCTTTGGCGAGACTGACGACTAGAAGCGTCATGGTCCCTGGTAGCCATTTGCTTCGCTTTTCCTTTCTTGCCATGACCTTTCCCTGAGGACGCGGTGGGGATGCCTCGAGAGAGGGCAGGGGCGTTGATGAAGGGATCCTCTGCCAGTGCGGCCTGTGCCGGTTCATTCGACTGGGCGGCAGTGGTATTCGCGGAAGACTTGGCGGACGTGCCAGTAAGAGCATGATCGCCCATGTTGGCTGGGGAAGACTGGTTGCTGCCGCCCTTGAGCATGGAGGCATAGGTGGTCTGAGCCGCGGTTCTGGCAGCGATATCTTTGGAGGGCTGGACGTGATGATCACCAAGTTCGAGAGCCAGATCCTTGCCACCAGAGGCCTTGGTCTTCCTTCCAGCGCGATTGCCATCTTTACGCTCCTTCTTTGACTCGGAAGCATCGGGCGACTGTCCGGGGCTGCCAGGCAAGCGAACGGTGCATGCCTTGCTCAAGGGGCTGATGGTTCCCTTCACAACATCCGTGTGCTCTCCCTCGCGCTTGATCTCGGAAAGAGCCTCCTCTGAAGGCGGCTTGGAGCGCCAATCTTCCTTGTAGGTAGAGGCGGCAGCGTCAGCGACAGCAGCCTTCTTCATGCCCTCGGTGAAACGGGCACCAGCCTCGGGAAACGCAGTCAGACCATGAGGAGGAACGATGCCCTGCATGTGGGGAAAATGAGGCATCGACACGGCAGGTGGTTGCGGATGGAACCACGCAGGGTACTGGTGGGAATGAGGCTGGGCCACAGCCCCGACGGGGATCCGGGGGCCCATGGACGCCATCGCGCCGACAGGACCAACAACCTGTGGAGGGAAGAATGGGCCGTGATGTCCGATAGCGGGCGGGAAGTAGCCTGTAGACATGGCCAGCTGACGGACCATGGGAATACCGACCTGGGTGGGAGTGCCGCCGGAGACGACGCGAGGCGAACCCTGGGAAGCAACAGTGGTGTTGGACATGAGGCGGGGACGCTGTCCGCCGCCGTAGACGACGTTCTGTTGAGTTAAGGAATCGCGAGGGCGACCGTAGCCGCCATGGACAACCGGAATGTTGTTCATCCGAGCCCATTCAGCGCCGTAGTTGGATCGGTGTAAGGCGCTCGTGATGATGCTGCAGGAGAGTTCGCGGCTGACAACATTGGGGGCGTTGGCTGCCTCCATGATACGAACAGCGGATCGGAATCTGTAAATCACACGAGAGTCAGTTTCTTCTCACACTCCTTCCAGCACGAACTCATGCGGCCTAGTCACTTACCTGACGTTGAAGGACGTGGGCATGCCTGCGGGTTTCTTGCTCTGGGCCACCTTCTCGACATCTCCGTAGCGACTCATCTCTCGGTGGATGGTGTCTTGGACCACGGCGATGGGCAGGGTCGTCTGCAGAAGGGGCCGGAAGGAGACATACACGGACCGGTTCCGAGCCTCGCATTGGGAGCAGTCGCATGGAAAGTAATCCCAGCATGTGTCAGCAGGACCTGAGTTCGCGCATGGAGCGCCGGTTGAAGATAACGTAGACCAGGCACGCTGCCGTCCCTGACCTTGACCCTGACCTTGACTCTGACCTTGACTCTGACCTTGACCCTTGTCGTCGTGTTTCTGGGGGCTGCGACGATGAGTAGGACCATGAAGGTCGTGAGTTCCATCCATGATCCATCCACCGTAGAGGTCCGCTCCGCCACTGGGACCAGTGCCACGAGAGTCGTTGTTTCGAATTTGGTATGCCTTGGACTGGACGGGAGCACCAGTGAAAGCCCTGCTCCCAGCAGCAGCCGTGTTGGTGCTCGGACGCTGGCGAGGGGCGTGGAGTGACGAGAGACGATGATTGTCCTTGTCCTTGTAGAGGTTATCGGCAGGTCTGGTCGTGTTCTTTGGCATCTTAGGCCTGTAGCTGGAGTTCTGGGTTGCGCTCATATCGGACGCATGAACAAGGGCTGGCTGTTGCGTAGGAAGCATGGCAGAAGAAGACTGCTGGTTGTTCATCCGGGGCAAGTTGACAACGACGTTCTGAGCAGCGTTGCTGTGGTGAGGACGGAAGAACTGAGTGCCGTTGTAGGAGAGGGCCGAGTTGTTCAAGGTCATGTCCGAGACTAGCTGAGGAAAGCCGGCATAGCCACCAACGTGACTTGCGCCAGAAGGCAAGCCGCTCGGCTGCTGGAGGTGAGGTTTGGGCATTGAAGAGGCGATCTCACTTTTGGTCTTGAATGCCATGTCAGGCATTACGGGCGTCTTGTCCGAGGCCTTATCAGCGGAAGGCTGAGAAGTCCCCTTGGAGGAAGCATTGCCTTCGGAGGACTTGGGCTGGTTTCCCCGCTCAGGGATAGGCTGTAGAGGAATCATGGAGTTCTCGTTCAAGCCAGGCTGTGTGCCGCCATTTTGGGCAGCTTCAGTCGTACCCTCGACGACAAATTCAACCTCGGTAGCGACAGCAGCAGCAGCTCGAACCACTTCGTCCGTGTTAGTTGCTTGATCTTTGTACATGGAGCTACAGACAATAGCAGCGCGGTCTTCGGACTTGAATAGGCCGTTGACGGTGTTGCTCGCGGGCTGGCCAGCTGTTTACATGACAGTTAGCGTTGGTTTCTCAGAATTGCAGCACAGGACACAAGAATAAATGATCACCTACTGAGCCACATGTTTACCTCGCCCCAATTATTCTTGAGACTGTTGCCAGGGTAGTGCTTAGGCTGTGTCGACACCACCTCTTTCAATCGGTTGCGACAGTGAGTGAGGGTGGCTCGAACAAGAACCAAGTCGACGTCGTTCACGTCACGGATGTCCTTCATCTCATCTCCGGACAGGATGTTGAGAATGTCAATCGTTTCCTCGGCATCCCACGCGAGAAGGGCTTCCTTGTGTTCGGGGTTTTCCAGCCACTCGTCGGCCCAAATGGAGATCTCGCAGGCCATGGTCCGGTAGAGATCGGTCAAGAGGTTCTGGTTCTCCTGCCAGAGCTGGCAGATGAGGTTCCAGAGGTTCAGAGCGCCCTCGTAGTAGATGTCATGGGCGTCAAAGTAATCGTACAGATCTGCCCAAGCCCTGGGCTCCGGCATGTCGCGCATTGAAGCCCAAAACTTCTTGCGGATAGAGTTAGCCGTGTTTTGAATCTTTTCGGCGTCCCACAACTTGAGCTCCCGGCGGGCAAGGACATGCTCCAGACGACGGGATTGGTGCTGGCCATTCTTGGTGCTGAACATGGCCTTGAGGTCTTCAGGGGCCTCGGTGTAAAACGTCATCGGAAGATAGCTCTCGATGTAGTATTCTGGGTACTTTTCGCCGGCGTGGTGAGCCATGTTGTAGTTCAGTGGAATGCCACTTGGGTAGGCGGTAGCCCAGTCGGCGCAGTGGGTTCTGGTCTCTTGGCCATCGGCCTTGGAGCCGGGGGGGTTCTTGCCACTGGTTTTGTCTTCACCGGCCATGTTGGAAGGAACTGAAATGGTTCGTCAGCGGATCATCGGTGAAAATGGATTCTTCATAGCAGGAGAAAGAGTTGGTAAACATAGGTTGTAGTCAGACGAGCGGCTTGCAGGGACGGCCGCTGCGCTCTCGGCTACCTCGATGACGGGCACAGCGTGCAGAGTCTTTTCGGTGCAACTCGCAGCATAACAAGCGCCTCGAGTCATATGAGTACGCAAGGGTAACGTTGAGAGGGGTGAGAAGAGGCAGCGCAACGCATCACATGCTGGAAGTAAAGTGAAGGAGCCACGCGATTAACCTGCAACGAAAGACGGTGATGATGAAGAGACTGTACCAAAGAAATGAAGCGACTTACTCTTTCAACAACAGTGACGAGTGGGGTCACAGCAGACTTGTTGCCGTACTGGATGTTTTGTGTTGAGTGGCGACAGTTGACAATAGTCCCCGTGTCGATGGGTCTGGGCTAGTGGTGTTGAAGGACAGATGCTGGGGGGTAGAGCGGCGTTGAGAGCCAGGTGTTAGAGGCAGTAACGGCAATGTGAAAAACACCAGCAGCAAGCAACACCTCAAGTCTGCTGCACCTGGGGGGGTTATAATGGTATGTGGTGAGAAGAGGCAAGGAGGCGAGGAAGAGTTGATGTCCGCGTCGCCGTTTTGAAGTTGAGGCGGCGATGGGAGGAAGGGAGAGGGAGTGTAGTGTAGTAGGCACGCTTGACCTATGGAATCTGGGATAAAGAGACCACAGGAAGAGACAACAACGCCTAACAGGCAGCCTGACGTACATACAGTTTTGGAAGGTACGCGACAACAGTTATCAGGCAGACAAGGGCACGAGCCTCTTGGACCTCTTTGCTCAGAAACTCACTGGCATCCAAGCCGCCACTATTGTCCATCAGGCACTCAAGATGACGCGACACACATCTATTCCTCAACTAGCTCAATGAACACATAACCGCACCATCAGATGTTGTTCAGCGCAGACCATCAATTCTCCAAGCCATAGGTACGCAGGCGCGCACACATGTGTATAGGCAACCTCGTCTGTAGCTGCCAAGCATTCAAACAAATGATTTGGCTGATTCTTTGCATGTCGACGGAATGCCTGCATACATGGGAGTATGGGCTCCTTGGGGGGGGGTTCGCTCTATCAAACCAACGAAGGTGGGTAGCATTCGATAAGTACCCAACTGCCACTGGCTCTTAGCGGAGCGCAGGCAGCTGATCTGGACAATTGAGGCGGACGCGGACTCTTGGCTAGGAATGAACTTTAGAGACAATTCGCAATGTTCGAGTGCGAAAGAAGGGGAAAGGGCTACTGCAAGCTGTCAGACGCGTAAGATTCTAGTTCAACATCACTACATTCGTGATTCAAGTGTTAAACTCTGCGGGTTTCAGATGCATTGTATTCCGGCGTGCCGGTAATGAGTGGACAGGTCGATATAGTACAAAGGGTCAAAGGGTATACAAAAAGAGCTTTTTTAGTTGGCCTTGTTGAGAGCGTTGACCATCTTGAGAATTTCGGACTCGTTGGTGTCCGTACTGGCGCGGCCGTTGTTCCAGTCCACAATCTGCAGGAGTCAGTTCTGGTCTGCTCAAATGGCAATCGATGGAGAGAACTCACCACAGGCCTCTGGAAGCTGTTGCTGTCCATCTTGTACTTTTTCAGGGCCTCGGTCTCGTTCGAGGCGCCGCTGATTATGCTCGACACCTTGCTGGGGCCGACGTATTCGAGAATGGTCTTGACCTGGTCGGCAGTCGGGAGCTCCTCGGTGATGTTGAGCTCGAACTCGGAGCGCTTGGGGTGAGTTTGAGCCGTGTGGTCGCTGGCCTGGTCCTCGGTCGCGCCGGCAGAGGCGTTGGCAGAAGCCTGCTTGAGGATTGTCGCTACCCTCTGTGAAGCTGGCGCGCCGGCCTTGTGGAAGAGGGTGATGATGTCGAGGGTCTTGTGCTAAGGATGGGTTAGCTGATAATTGATTCGACAACCTATGGCGCTTCACTTACGAAGCGGAACATTTTGGCGGTGATTGACGATGCGGTGAAGACCAAGGGAGATTTGGAACGACGAACGATAGACTGATGGTGTTTCTTGCGAAGTCGCTAGTGGAGCTCGGGAGCTCCAAGGAGGATTACATCATGATCCCTGTCACCGCGGCAATTGTCGCTTAGCCTTCGGGAGGGGTGCTGGCGCTAATGAACTCCAATGATCATCAGCCTCTCTTTGAACGGCGAGCAGTCCGATACGACGGGCAAAACACCAACAAACCCATGATCTGTCTATCAAGCTTGAGCATCTCCACGGGCCTGGATGATGATTTCGATATTTGGCCTTGATCACACCCATGGGACTCGTGGCGTAAATTCGTCGTCGGTTCAGGCCAACCTCGTGCGATATCTGTGCCAAAAGCAACCCCTCCTTGGTATATCAGATTCATCTCACTGATTCTCTTGGAGATGGCATGACGTGGGCAATCTTCCAACACCTCAGACGCTATCATTCATTCCAGGCTCCAGCACTGGCAGCAGCTACTTTGCGACGCCGTACGGCCCTGATGACTGTGCGGTGTCCGCCTTCGATGGAGAAGTCTCCATGATGAGCGATCTATGACGTACATGTGCACTTGGGGTCATTCGAACACTTAGGAAGCGATGCGCTCCAAAAAGTGTTCTAAAGTGAAAGCTGCCCAATTGAAGCGCTGGCTGGTCTCTCAACCGACTTTGATTTCTGCCGTGGAGCAAGTTGACGAATGACGTAGAATGAAGTAACTAGTGGGGAAGATCGCGATCTGAGAATCGCGGGTGTTTATAAGACATCCAGACGCCTGTTGAAGGGAAAGCTTCACCATCGTTATCCTTTTATCATACCCATTTCTATCCCACGACCACAGAAACGAAGAACTTCGCATTTTCGACCCCGATCGATCACCCCCCCCCCCCCCCCCCCCCCCCCCCCCCCCCC
>NMXI01000075.1:148422-186135 GCA_002851675.1 Verticillium nubilum
CCCCCCCCCCCCCCCCACCTCCCAAAGACCATCACTACCGTCATCATGAACGTCGCACACGCCGGAGATCAGAGGAATATTCCCGAGTCTGAGCGTGAGGAGCCTGAGCGCTTCCACGAGGGCAAGGAGCACGCCCACAACCAGCTTGATTCCAGTTCGTTTGCATCCTGATACGTATGCGGGTTTTCTGGGACTAACAGGCCTCTCAGAGGATGAGCGTACCATTGCCAACAAACTGGCAGCTGAGGAGCAGAAGGACGGCGATAACGACAGCGAGGAGACGAGACTCCACAAGATCGACCCCACACTGCCCGTGAGTTCTTGACGTCTTGCCCAGCAAAGGACCATCTGTCTAACCCAACAAACAGGCTCAAATGCATGGAAACGAGCCCTCAAAGGGTGCCAAGGTTGATGCTCAAATCGAGGCAGAAGAGCAGGCTGAATTGGAGCGCAAGGGCAAGGCTTAAATAAGTGCATGCCAGGAAGGTTGATCTTGCGGCGATAGCGTCAATAAACATCTCATCACTTCAACTTCACTTGCAGGAGCGGCGGCGTGTTTGGCAACTTGAATACGTGACATTGGGTTCAGCTAAGACTACTGATGCACAGCACACCTGCACTGGGATTGCGAGGGTCTCGACAATACTTCCAACCCATCTGAGATAACCGAGGGATCCCAGCTGGCTGAAGACGCCTCAGGAGACTTAAATTGGTTAGCTTTGATCAACTGCATGCGTGATAACGACGGAAGTTGAAGAAGACAGATCAGAATATGTAAGAATTGAATATCATGTATTCAGACGATATAGCCACTCCGGCGAAAGAGAGCCATCGACTGAAATCAATCGCAAATTTGCCTCATCATTGAGTCTTGCAAAGAGCATAAAAGTAAAAAGGAGAAAAGAAAAGAAAAAAGATGATTGACATACCTATTGTGTTTCATCCGTCGAAGACTTTTCAGCCTGGACACGTACGTGAACGCGTAAGAAGAGTCTTCGGCGGATGATGGTGAATGAAGTCTCGTGAAGCAGTTGGACGGCGAAGGCGCAGAATTTATGCTGGCAGGAGGAACCCAGAGAAATTTCAACCTGCCCCTGTTGCTGGGTGGGACCTTTCCGGCCCGTTGATGGGATGTAGCCGAGCTAGTCCTCCTTTGTCCGGGTGCAAGGGAGCCGGATTACCCGAGGAACAGCCGACGGCTGGACCCAGCTGGCCGTCCAAGTTCTCCTTCCCACAGCCGCCAGGCCACAAAGTGGAGACAATAGGGCCCTGGGTTTTTCGCCCACACGCCAATTTACTCCAAGCGACTTTCCAGGTTCTGTGGCAGCGAAGTGAACCTTTCCACATCGACAACCATCACCAAGTACTTTGATACGGACTTCGGGTAAGCAACAACACCCTCACGAATAACAACACTCGCTTCGATCCCTCGACATTCTAACACCAGCAACCAGATCGACATCAAAATGGGTGACGCTACCATCGAGGGATCCAAGTGGCGCCTGGTCGAGGTCGGCCGCGTCGTCCTCATTGAGGGCAACCACCCGTACGCGGGCCGCCTCGCCGCTATCGTCGAGATCATCGACCACAAGCGCGTACGTTGGAACCCGATCTGAACGCATGGAGGAGACCGTTTGAGTGTCTCCGGCTCTGCAAAGGCAAAAGACTAACGCGACGCGCACTTGCAGGTTCTGGTCGACGGACCCTCCTCAGACCCCGAGCTCGCTGTTCCCCGTCAAGCGCTTCCTCTCTCCGCCGCCCTCCTCTCCTCTCTGGTTGTCGCCAAGCTCCCCCGCGGCGCCCGTCAAGGCACCTTGAAGAAGGCCTGGGAGGCTTCCGAGATCGACAAGAAGTGGAAGGAGACCAGCTGGTTCAAGCGCCGCACTCAGATCGAGCGGAGGAAGAACCTTACCGACTTCGACCGCTTCAAGGTCCTCCGCCTCAAGAAGCAGCGCCGCTTCGAGGAGCGCAAGTCTCTCTCCAAGGTCAAGGCCGCGGCATAAGCGCATCATGACTTGCGCTTCGAAGTCTTGAGGAGGGTGGAGATGGGGGACGACACAAACGGGGAAGGCTGGTTTTAGAGCGTGGAACGGCATGGAAACCCGGACTGGACTGCATCATCAAGGGCAGCATGTGGCTTGCTGCGTTCTCTTTTTGCTCCGTACTGGACGGGCTGTATGTCACATTCATCATCAAGATGATTCGGCGTCGATACGGAAATCAGAGACAAAAATGAACTTCATGGCAAACCACTGCAAAGACGCTGCGGCGTCGCACATCCATGAGATAACTACCTTATCCTAAGAAATGACGTCCCCTTTCAACCTCAGGCGATGGCCCCATGTGAAGTCCCAAGTGCTCCGCAATTTTTTTCATGCCACCAGTTTCGCTCGTCTTGGGAATCGGACCCGCACATCTCAATTGGCCGGCAGGTGCGGGCCCTCAACTGGTCTGTACGACCAAGGACGGCCTTACTTAACCTAGGTAGCTTACTCAGCCGTTAGGGTTCTCGAGACGGGCAGATTTCCATTGCTTCCAAGCTGCTACGGACCACAACGAAGCCCAAGAATTCCAAACAGAGCAGTCACGTAACCTTGATTCCCAATCCTCCGTGAGTAACTCCCGTCAATCCACCTGGTGCTCGAATTTCAAACGATTTCGGCTCGTCTGGGCCTGTGTGGGCGCCATGGCGAAATTTCTCCTCCCAGCGCCGGCTGCCCGTTCAAATCCGAGCCCACCAAATCATCGTTTACGATTTGCCCAAAGCTCACGAGGCTGACAATTCACACCACCCACGCAGTCCTTACACCGACACAATGGCGAACCCCCGCGTTGAAGAGCTTCCCGACGAGGAGATCAAGAAGACCCAGATCGAGGAGGTTGAGGATGACGAGAGCTCTGATGAGGAGGTCGAGGGCGAGATTCCTTCCGGCAGCTCCACCACCCTCGTTCAGTCCCGCAACGAGAAGAAGGCCCGCAAGCTCCTCGAGAAGCTGCACCTGATCAAGATTGAGGGCATTACCCGTGTCACTCTCCGTCGCCCCAAGAACGTGAGTCGATGCGCTGGTCTAGTATCGGGTCCGCGAAGTGTGTATTGACGACTACGCGCAGATCCTGTTCGTCATCAACAGCCCCGAGGTCTACAAGTCCCCCAACAGCAACACCTACATGTGAGTGGCGCCGGTAGTTTTTTTCCGAGTCTTGTGTGCATGGTGCTGACCCAAGACAGTGTCTTTGGTGAGGCCAAGATCGAGGACCTCAACGCCTCCGCTCAGCAGGCCGCTGCCCAGCAGCTCGCCTCCGCCGGTGCCGACCACGACCACGCCGGCCACAGCCACGGCGAGTCCAGCAAGGCCTCTGCCGCCGAGGGTAAGAAGGATGACGAGGAGGAGGAGGATGACGAGGAGGAGGTCGATGCCACTGGTATTGAGGACAAGGACATCGAGCTTGTCATGACTCAGGCCAGCGTAAGCCGGAACAAGGCCGTCAAGGCCCTGAAGGAAAACGACAATGATATCGTCAACTCCATCATGGCACTGAGTATCTAACAGATGCTGCCATTGGGGAGAAAGGAGGAAATGATTGTTGAAGGCCTTGATCACGATGCATGAGCGTACAGTAAAGGAGGGTGAGCTGGCCATATATTATGCCTAGGGAGCCTGACGGCGCCCGAAATTCATTCTTCTGAAAGCCAGTCGCAACAACCCGACGGTTGTCAGCGGCTGCCGTTCGCTTCAAGCCAAGTCCCACCATGCTACACTGTTGATCCTTTGTTGTGCCGCATAGACATGTTTTTTCCTGCTGCACTCCATAATCATTGACTGTTCCATACCTGTTGGAGATATCACTCCAATTGTTGCAATATGACCGTATCTTAATGATCGGCTTGTCTTGTCTCGTGTAATGTCCCCTATGAACATTGGTCGGATTGCAGAACAGGCATCACGTGACCGTAGCATCACGCTGATTGAAGGCCGCATCACGTGACTATCCGTCGTCCGGATCTTTCCCGCTCTTCGGCAAAGTCGATCTAGCAGCCAACCTCACGACAGAAGTCATTCCCTACGCAACCCTTGCAATCCCCCAACAATCTCTCAAGATGGCCGCAGTAAGTCCCTGCCGTCTCTCAACGCATCAATTGATGCGGGCACTGGCGACTTTCGCCAACGAGACCCCAATTGACGGCGCGGACGCGCCTTGATGGACGCTGAGCTAATTTCTCCTTCTACCCGAACAGCGAAGCGCAGCGCTCAAGCTCGACTGGGCTAAGGTCACCAGCTCCCTCAACCTGAGGGGCCAGACCGTCGCCTCTCTCCAGGCTTTCAAGAAGCGCAACGAGGACGCCCGCCGCAAGGTCCAGCAGCTCTCCGAGCTCCCCACGGCCGTCGACTTCTCGCACTACCGCTCCGTCCTCAAGAACCAGGCCGTCGTCGACGAGATCGAGAAGCGCTTCACCGCCCACAAGCCCGCCGTCTACGACGTCTCCCGCCAGCTCAAGGCCATCGAGGCCTTCGAGGTCGAGGCCGTTAAGAACGCCGAGGCCACCAAGGAGAAGGTCGGCCTCGAGCTGAAGGATCTCGAGAAGACCCTGTCCAACATTGAGACCGCCAGGCCGTTTGAGGACATCACTGTGGTATGTTTTGACCGGACAACAGAACCGTCGATGGAAGGAACGACGAAATCGCTGACGAACCTGATGTCTAGGACGACTTCAACAAGGCCGTGCCCGAGGTCGAGAAGAAGACCGCCGAGCTCGTTGCCAAGGGCCGCTGGTCCGTGCCGGGATACAAGGTACGACTCATATCTCCGTTTCCATTGCTTTTCGAGATTGCTAATGCCCCTCTAGGAGAAGTTCGGCGATCTCTCTGTGCTGTAAACGATGCGACCGTTACTCGATTCCCTTTGTGTACTGTAGCATGGTAAATAAGAGAGCGGATGACCTAAGAAGGGGAATCAATCATAATCGCGCCGTCCTCGCCATCATGTGCTTCTGCACGACGTTCATTTTCGCTGTGATGATTGATTACTACTCGAGGTCACATAGCAGTGTGGTTCCCGGGCTGTCCGGTTCAGCCGAAGTTTGGTCAACAGGCTTCAAAACTCTGAAAATACACCTGATCAATCGACTTATATTGACGACACGCCAGTATGCGACACTGGACTCGGCATGCTCAGTGGCATTACATCTTCAACTGCGGCCGTAAAAGCACCTCGACCAATTGCTCCCGTGCCGGATATCCGGCTAAATGGCAGCCTACCGTTGGTGCAAAAACCCCAGCCGCGTGCCACTAAAGAGCTCAAGTGAATATGTTCGGCATCGTCGCCACATGATTTCCGCCCTCATCTGGCAGCTGTTGGGTGTTATTATATCAGAGTCTCGCTCCAACAATCTCACTTGTCAGTGCATCTTCACCAATCAACCCCGTCATGGAGCGCTTTTCCCACCTCATTCTTTCCTCTCCACCGCCGCTGGACACAGCCTGGCTCCAGTACGAGGACGATGCGTGCCTGAAAGCGCCCAAGAAGGTGTACAGTTCGCCAGTCGAGCGTCAACCCGTTTATGCTGAAGAATGTCGTCAACTCCACGCTAAGCTCATGGCTCCGGGAGCTCCCTTCCATCGCCTCTCTAAAGATATCACAACTACTCAGATAACCACACCTTCCACGTTGGACAAATACGATATCCCGATCCTACAGTTCAAGCACTCCCGAGTGTCGAATCCCAAGGTGGTTGTGATTTACTACCACGGCGGCGGCCTCTTCGTCGGCGCCGCTGATAGCGAGGAGCTGTCCTGCCGACGCATCGTCAAAGATGTCCAGGACAGTACCGTGTACTCCGTCGGCTACAGGCTTATGCCAGTGCACCAGGCGTCAACATGCATCTCGGACGGCGTGGACGCCATTCGCGCGATCATCAAGGTAGTGCCGTCGGACGCGAAACTCGTGGTTGTCGGGTCCTCTAGCGGCGGCGTGTTGGCCACGAGCGTGCAACAGTTGGTGCTGGAAAGGCCTCTCACTGGCACGATCCTCCGGTGTCCCGTCACGAGCGATGGCGGCAGCAACATAGAGCACGTCCCTGAGCGGCTGCGGGCGGCGTACACAAGCGCCTCCGAGCCGTTTGCGAATACGCTGCTTGGCGTATTCAGGCGCGAGGAGGTTCGGGATGGGTTGGAACGAATGCCGCTGGAGGCCAGCGTTGATGAGCTGCGTGGTGTGGGCAGGACATGGGTGCAGGTCTGCACGAATGATACGCTCTACTCAGATGGTGTTTGCTATGCCATGGCCCTGAAGGAAGCGGGCGTTGAGGTGGAAGTGGATGTGGTGAAAGGGTGGCCTCACACGTTTTGGCTGAAGGCGCCTGCTCTGCAGAGAGCGATTGAGGCGGAGGAAGCAATGATTGACGGGATCAAATGGGTTTTGCAGTGACGATCAAGGCGTCCATGGATAGAGTTCAACTGTGTGGGTGTGCGCATGGCGAGACATTGGTACCATCGCCTGATATGCTTGAGGGAGGCGACAAACTTGCTAAATACAGCCGCCTTTTCATGTTGCTGTCTTTTACTGCGAGTTATGTTTTTCCTTGGAATTGTCTTAACATCACAGGTCTAGAAGTTGAGGTTTTTAATAAAGCACGGGAGTTTCCACCAGGAACATGGCTCAACCAGAAACGTTTATACGTCCTAATCTAGTAAATGAGAAATCAAGCCCAAGAAACAAATCAGTGTTAAGTTCACTATAGCATTCGTTTCATAAGCCGCCGGAATGGGCTTGGTGAATCGTCTGTAAGCACGCGAATTGGAGCCTATCATATTTATCATGCAAACGTGACGGCTTTGATGGCTACATATATCGTAACATTTCCCCCGGTTTCCATCGACCGGCTCCTGACACAGTCAGGAATTTGTTCCAAACGCGCCGTTGGTCTAGTGGTATGATTCTCGCTTAGGGTCACACCCTGAAGCTTAGCTTGCGAGAGGTCCCGGGTTCAATCCCCGGATGGCGCCTAACCTTTTTGCATTTCTTGCCTCTGATCGATCATACAGGCCATTTGTGGGCCTGTCATTGCAGTGAAGAACATTTTGGACGATGAGTATTTATGCTGTGTGATATGCGAGAGTGAGGAATGTGCTGGTGCGTGCGGCGTGGTGCGACTCGAGTCCCATTACGCGTCTATGTATGTATATATATATGCTTCACTTGCTAAGTCAGTTACTCCGGGATGGAGGGAGGGAGGACCTGAGTGCCTGCCCTGCAATTTTGCGGCAGTGGCTGTAGAAAGGTTCCATAGGATGGATGGTCAAAGAAGTCCACCAGACTTGGTCTTTTGTCGATGGTTCCGACACCAGCTGCCTCAAGGCCGCAAAGGTTGGTTGAGGAAGGAGGCTGCGCCGTACTTCAGCATCACACTGCATCCGCATCTCCGTGTCCTCACCTGACTGACTGACTCCCAACCCACAGCCTGATCTAATCTCCAACCGCAACCTCATGTGACCCTGCATATGGCATCTCATGTTGTGGCACTGCACGCTCCCGAGCGCGCGGGTCGATGCCACGCACTTGTGTTCCCGTCGTACAGATCTTACTTAGCCACTCCGACGCCATCTGTATCTCACGATCCGTATCACCGTGCCGGTCATAAAGTCAGACTGAGTGAGGGTGGACCCTAAAACTGTGTGCTTGCCGGGCGAGATATATATATATTTGACCTCGACGCCCAGCATCGAGGTTGTGGGCGGAATGCAGTGTCTGCTTATTCCGCGTGTGATACATGTACAAGAGGTGCATTTTGCTTCAGACCGTGCGTGTTCGTGTTAAATGTGGTCCAGTGTTGGCCAGTGGTATGTCCCATTTCCCATTTCCCATTTCCCGTTTCCCAGTTTCCCAATTTCCAATTTCCAGTTCGCCCAAGCCGTAACATCCGCTCTCCAAAAGAGTGACGAGGATAAAAATATTGAGAGGCAATGTAGACGAGTAACGAGAGAAAAAGGACCAGAAGCAAAACAGACCATTGTTGCTTGCCCATGTCCACGGGGCGTCCGATAACCCAAGTCGCTCTAAAAAGCAACACCCAAACGCCCCAAGTCTTGCTTCCAGTCATCCAGACCATACGAACCATAGAATAATATAGCCAACATTCCCCTTCCCGTATGGGAACATTTCAATCGGATATTGCCCTTCAAGTCCCTTCAGCCTGTCATACTAGTCGATGTGTCTCTTGCTCGAGATGGCGCGCCCTGAGCTCAGGGCAAGACCTTGCCTGTGAGCCTGCTGTCGGGCCATCCGCAGCGGGTGCGATTGATCATGTGCTCCCAAGGGACAGAGGCCTCGGTACGGCGTTTGCAACAGCCGGTGCAGTCGCTCGAGGTATAGTCGATGTAGGAGACGCGGACGTTACAGCGAAGCCCGGAGCGGCTGTAGTCAGGGCACCAGGACGCGGCGCCAATGAGGTAGTGGCGGCAGCCAAATTCGCGACGGTACCACTCACACATGTTGAGGATTTGATAGTGTTGGTGGTTGTGGGGTTTGATGGTCGTGCTGTAGTTGCGAGTTTGATATGTTCCGTGTGGACCTGAGGAGATGGGAGGTGGAACTGGGTGCTGCCGATGGTAGCGAAGTGCCTGATTCGACGTGTTCGACGTGGAGAATGAAGATTGCAGTATCAAAACTCCAAGATGAGGATTGGTTTGGCAAGTAAGAGAGCTAAGTGGTGGAGAAAGGGAAGGTGAGAGGAGGCTCGGGGCTTTGTATGTCGTGCTTGAACTTCAAGGCCCGAGACTGCGGAACCAGAGACCGGGACTGTGTCAGTTGGTGTCGCTGAGTGAGATTCGCTTGCGGGGCAGGACGATTCCTCCAAGGACAGTGAGAGAATGACGATCGGAGGCGGCGTTGGTGGCCCTCCAGCGGGAGCGAAAGTGACAGCTTTGAGACAGTGGACACAGGCACGAGACTTTCGAATCAGAAACAAGGATGCTGATGGGGGTCTCGCAAGCTGGCAGAGGGGGGGGGGGGGGGTCAATGATGGCAATGGTTTGGAGGTGTGTGTTCTTGGTGTTCCCGGGGGAGGACTCGTCTTATTCGCCGCCACCTTCCTATTGTGCCATCACAGTACAGCGAGAGAAAGTTGTAAGTGAGTGATAGCCTCTTTGCTTTTTCACGAGCCTTGTCGGCGATTACGCATTGGCGGAAGCGCCCCTGGCATCATCGAAGGAGGAGCAGAAGCCCGCCTGTCTCACGAAAGGGAGGAAAGAGACAGAGACAAGAGGGAGTGTGCGCTCTGCAAGGAGGCGGGGACTGCCATCCATCCATCCACCCATTCACTCGCCCGCCCAATCCTTCGAGCCTTTGCTGTGAAAACCGACAGCCAACGGCCTAGATTCCTGCAGCGCGCTCGTCACTTTACAATGTGACCCAAGATGAGTGAGTAGAAGTAAAAGAATGCGCCTTCGTCACCATGGCGCCAGCAACGGTTCAGTAAGGTATTCACTAAGGTAGGTGCCTGGCTTGCCAAGGTCTCAGAAGAGGCTTTCAGTCAGCCTCTGGAGGAACCAACAGGCCTCAGCCCGTATTCAAGATTGGGCCAACATGGTCTTGGCCGGGGGGATCCTCAAAACTCGTCACAGAGCCTGTTGATGAGTAAATGAAAAATAGCAATGCTGGGTGGTTTGAAACGGTGGAGAGGACGGCACAGTGTAAGAACTGGCCGACCAGACTACTGCAGCAGGGGGTCAGGGAAATATCACAGACGCGGATACCACTCGCCAGGTCGTTGGGTTCGGCCGGTGAGCCCGCCAGCCAGTCAAGCGGGCAGGGCAGAGCACACCGATCGATAGCAGCGCCCTCCAGTGGTCGTTGATATCTGCAGTCCTCGGTGGACAGGGGGGGGGTTCGGTTAGTGTAGGTAGTATCGGCACGGAGGGGCAATACTGCAACAAGGAGGCAGCAAGATGGAAATGAAAAAGGGATGGGCCGGACGGCCCGCCACGATTTTGTCGGCTCAGCCTAGCGTGCGGGCGGGGGATCGGAAGCTATCGAGATTTGAGAATACAACGCCGTCGGCGCTGGGCTAGACCGGTCGTGCAGGCATCGGTGTCCGCAGCGAATGCTCCGGAGGGCATCAGATGGACGGGCGAGTATGAGGGGGATGGTCATCATTCCGGGGTCAAAAGCAACGACGTGGGCGTCTGCCGCGAGAATCAGCTGATAGTCCTGTGCCGCGGTCTAGATTCCCCTTCGGCTTACCTTGCAGGCGCCAGGACCAGTGGTGTGAGACAGACTTGAGGAGACCGCATGAGCGGCGTCAAGCAAGGCGCGAGATGAGGTACTTGCCCGGTACGGCGCGGGTACCGAATCACCAGCCCAGCTCTTGAAATAAGATATGGGATATAGCAAGACCCGAACCTCGGCTGCAGGTGTCCTAGCCTCCCCACGGTTAGTCGTTGAACCTGGAGAAAGAGAAAACGCCGTGAGACAAGCTGGGGTCATGGTTGCTGGGGCGAGGGTTAAGGAGGGGGTGCGTGGCAGCCTTGCGTTTCCGTGTCTGACCTCGCAAGGTATCTATCTGGATGAGGTGAACGAGGGAAGTAGAAAGGAAAGAGGCGGGAGGTGAGAGGTGGGAGGCGGGAGGCGGAACACCAAGGTAGCACAAGAGTGTCGGTGAAGTAGAAAAAGAAAAGGTTGTCTTCTGTAGCGTGCCTTCAATCCCTGCCAATATGCTACGGTGGGCAAGGCACACCTTCCACATGCTGCCACAAGTGCCGCTTACACGTCTGTGTCCTTGGTCCTGGTTGATCCGTCTGCATGCCTTGGACCTCGGAGTGGCCAGAATTGACTTGTGCCGTGGCTGCGAGGTATGTGGACCGAGATGCGTGACTGAGCATTGGCGTAATGGTCTGCATGAGAGCGAGCTGCAGGCGATCGCAGTCGACCGAGATGAAGAAACGGTCTTTAGCATCGACTTCCCTGGCCCGTGACATTCGAAGGAAACCTGCCCTCTCGTGTCCATTCGTGTAACATTTGTGCTGTACTCCAGCTTCCCGCCTATCCCCCCTCCCCACCGCTGTTCGTTCCCGCACTCCCCTGCTCCACGCTCCACAATCGAGTCCCCGCCCAAAGGGACGCGAACAAAACGTCAAGGGTGTTGTTTGCTGTTCATGCTGTGCTGTGGGATTGAGCCGGGCAAATCGTAAGAAGGCCTCGACAAGGGCATCAAATGCGGTGACTGACACGAAAGAAGAAGGTTCCACAGCTCTTGATCCTCCTGGCTCTCTCAGGCCAAGACAAGAAGGCTAAGAATGATGCTGCCGTCGCCATCGTCAAGTCCGCCCCAAAAGGCGTCGAGGCCAAGGCAGCCCAGGACGCAGTCGGCACCTCTCCACCCGCGGACAAGGACACCACCGCTGGCCACCATTGTGCCAACGTTTTTGGCCCAGCCCAAGTGCACGCGTTGCACTGTCCGCGTGGTGCACGTCTCGACGCCGGACAAGGACAAGCCTGACCAGACGCAACGCGCCGTCGTGGAATGGGGCGCGATACCATACTTCAAGACGACGGGCCGGCCCGCTGACTTTGTATACTACACGACCGAGAGGGCGATCGACCTGCGGCCGGAGCTCTTGGCCGCTTGGGACGCGTCGCGAGCAAGTGGTCTTCAGGTCGGGGGCGAGACGGGTATGGCATCGTCGTCATCGTCTTCAATGTCGTCGTCGTCGTCGTCTTCTTCGGGACAGATGCCAGACTGGATATCGGAGCGTCTCCGCGACTGTTGGGTCGTCGAGCAACTCGTGTACTGGGTCGAATTCCTGCAGGAGTGGAAGTATTACCGAGACTACTATGTCTTCCGCGAGGAGCTGTTCGATGGCGAGGTGCCGGAGATCTTGTGTCCGGGATGCAAGAACTGTTCGGGACGTCTGGCGGCTCTTGTGCCTTTACCTGACTGCGACTTTGATTCTGTGCCTGGTGAAGCTGAGGTGCCGCCTTTGAATCGGAGCACCAGTCTGCCAGAGACGGGGAAAACGATGGCATCCGAATCGTGCTGTGAGGTCAAGCTTGAGGCTTGCGATTGATTCTCTTTTCGATACCAAACATGTTTCTATAGTATTTATGATGAATGACAGAATGACAGCACCATGATTCCATCCAAGGAAGCAGTATTGTTGATGCCCTGGCGCGGTCGAGTGAACACCAAACGGCAACCTTCACTCCATGGCAGCTTCCCATCTTTCAAGGAGCCCTTACCTAAGCGATGAGTAAGCAACCTCACGGTCTGGCCTGCACACATCGCCATAATAACGCGTCGAACGTGTCATCCTAAACATGTCAGATTCGTCAACGTCCTACGTCTTCCCCATCGAAAGCCCCATCACAAACTCATACCCATCCTCACAATCAGACTCTAGGCTTCCATCCACCGGCCCTGCAACCTCTCAACGCGTTTTTTCCACCTCGACCACCACGCACTTCTCTCAACGACCGACGCGTCTTCCGCCTCGTCTACCATGTCCGACTCCATGTCCCGGTCTGCATTGGTCACGTTCTGGTGCCGGTGCAGGGGACCCAGTCCGCCCCAGGGGTAGTTGGGACTGGAAGGCAGAGGCTCGTCCGTCGCCGTCGTCGTCGGTGTGCCTTGAGGGGGATCAGGATCCTCGCTGCTGAGCGTCGAGGTCGTGAACGTTGTGAGGTCAGAGGCTGGCAGCCACGTTGCTAAAGATCTGGGTCAGCGGTGTTTCTCGCCCCAGAGAAGTTTTTCTTTCTTTTTTCTCTGTTTTCAAACAACAAAAATGGGTTGAGAGTCTACTTACGGGTCTCGATTATCTCGGAAACCAACATATTTGAGTTGAACAGCGACGCAGATCGGGACGACGATGTCATTGTCATCGGCGTAGACGAGGTCGAGTTTCGCCAGAGTGGTGTCGATGTGCAGGTCGTCGGTGCTCCGGCTTTGCTTGTCGAGTTGCACGGCTCCTTGGAGCTCGTTATTGACGCAATGTTTGAAGACCAGGCTTCGACCAAGGAGGCCGACTCATCAGGCGCAATAACGGTCTTGGTGACCACCTGCGTCACCGTCCCATTGGTGATGGTAATGGTAGCACACGGTGAGGTTGACGCTGGCCTGGCCGTGATCGTGCTGTTGCTCCCGAAAGTCCCGACAGAGACCAGGGTGCCTGGCGGCTCGCTCGACTCTGTGCTCGCAGTTCCCGTCGGAGGCGTCGCTGTTACCGATCTTTCGCTGGTACCAATCTGTGCAAGTGTCGAATTGGGGAAGATAACGCTGCTTTCCGGAGCCGCAGTCGGTTCTGGGGAGCCTGTCGAGTTGATCGCCGTCACCGGCCAGAGTGGTGAAACAGTCTGTACAGATGACGGCAGGTAGGTGGTGGCATTGCCTGCGCTTGCAACGCTGCCCGTGAGCGTTGCGTTGAGTGACGACATTGGCGACGGGGAGGGCTCTTCTCCCTGGAAAAGCGTCCTAGTCTCATCGGGCTCAAGCGAGGTCGTGTTGGCCAGCACGGAGCTGTTTGACGTGGGGAACAGAGGCGTTGCCGTTGGTACAAGCGTCGGAGTGTAGGTTGCGACATTACCATCGGAAAGAGTGGAAATAGGGAGGATCGTCAAGTTGACAGACTTTGACGGCATGCCTTGGCTTGTTGCATCAGGGAAAGGCAGCGGCGTCGGGACCATGGTGCCTCCTGTGCTGATGCCCGTGCCTGCGATGGAACCGGGCATGGTGGCATTAGGCAGCGGGAATGGTGTCAGATTTGAGGGCGTGGGGTAGCCGATACCCGTCGTTGAGGTGCTCACATTCACAGAGCTGAAGCCCGTCCCTGCAATCGAGCCGGGGAGGGTGTTATTGGGCAACCGGGACGTCGTCGGCTCCGCGGAGACAGGTATGCTGGATACGATTGACACCGGCGCAGTTGTGTTCGCCGTGCTCACTCCCGTGCCGGCAATACTGCCTGACCCTGGGACGGTCGAGTTTGGCATGGGGAAAGGGGTCGCTTCCGGGGACATGGACGAGGGAAGACCAGTCACCGGCATACTGGCGTTTGCTGAACCCATGCTGGGACCAGGACCAGGACCAGGTCTTGTGAAAGTCGTGTTGGGGAACGGGAATCCCGTTCCCGTTCCCATGGGAGGCAACGGCGGCAAGGTGTTGGATGCTGGGGCACTTACATTTGTCGGACTGACGCTCGAGGCCGCGATCGTTCCCGAAAGAGTAGTATTTGGGAATGGAAGTGTCTTTGAGCCCGTTGACTCGAAGGAGGACATGGCAGTCGTTGAGACACCCATGCCTCCGGTGCTGAACCCCGTTGCAGCGGCGACGGTGTCGTTTGAGAGGGGGAACGGCGCCGACGAGCCCGAAGGAGTGGGGACAAAAGGCAATGTTGACGGCCCGGATATCAGTGTGGGCAGTGCAGAAGAACTCGTGTTCTGTGAAGGGGGCACACCGGTGGTCTGGTTCATCGGCGGGAAAGGGAAAGGTACTGTACTCGGAGGAACCGATACAGAAGTGTTCGGCGCGGTGCCTGCGCTGGGGAGCATCGTCGGCCCCGTCCCAAGACTGCCACTCGGTGCCGATTCAGTCCCGTTGGGAAACGGGAAGGGCACGGCAGCAGGAGGCAGAGAACTCGGCATTGGTGCACCAGAGGAGGGGGAGGATGGGCCGCCCGCTGCCGTACCGGTACCGGCAGCGGTCGAAGTTCCGTTGGTCATACTAAAGGGGGCGCTTGAAGTGAGAGCGGCCGGACTTGTGGGTGTTGTAGTGTTGACAGCGCTAGGAGGATATGATGAGTTCGCGAAAGCTGACGACAATGGTCCGAAGGGAGACGACGGTGGGCTCGTCATCACCGTCGAATTGGAAGGCGACGGCGGCGCAGTCGGTATGGTGACGGACCCTGGTTTCACAGTTGCCGTGAAATTTGTCGTGGGAAAAGGAGGCGCTGTCGAGGGTGTCGTAGAGCCGGGCGCGGCGCTCATGCTTCTGGTCGTGTTCATCGCCTGAAGCGGCGCTGACTTTGACCCCGTGGCCATGGACGACAGAATGCCGGGCGTGCCTGATGCGGGCACGGAGCTCTCACCAGCCCATCCTGGTTGCATGGTCGGATCATCCGTGGCGTCACCTGAGCTGGAGGACAGGCTCATGGTGGCATTCGCTGATGGGAATGGAGCAGTCTCTGTCGTTGAGGCAGCGACGGTGCCGTTCGTCCCGTTGAGGCTCTGACTGGCGGTTGGCGCAAGCGTGCGTCCGGTGACTGAACCGCTCTCAGGGACCATTGTGGAAGAGGGATCTGCTGTGCGGCCAGAGCCCGAAACCCCTGGCTGGCTAGCCGCTGTCTCATTGCCGACTGTGAAAGGGGGACTCATAGTAGGAGGGGCTCCAGGAAGGATAGATGTGATAGAAGCGCTCTGTGAAGACATGCCGGGGACAGTGGAGTTGGCGATCCCAGCCGAAGCTGGCACGGTTCCAGAGGAGTATATGGACGACATCGCGGGTATGATCGTGCCATCCATCTCGCCAGAGGCTGTACCTGAGCTTGGGAGTGTTGTCGAATTCCCGGCAGCGTCGGACGGCGTCGGTACGGGCGTTGACAGAGGGGCCGTCGAGATGCCCGTGTCGTTCTGCGGCGGTGTACTACCTGAGAAGGCTCCTCCAAAGGACGACGCCGTCGTTGAGGGGATATCGGCAGCTGATGTCCCGTTGCTAGACAAGTCTGATTTGGGAATGGTGTTGCTCAAAGGCGCTGATGAGACCACTTCCGAGGACGCAGCAGCTGTGACAGTAGCATTCGATGGCGTGGCGGTCCACGTCGGAAACCCCGAAGGCGTCTCGACTGGAGGCGACATGACGCCGGGCGTGACAGACTTGAGGCGCCTTGAGCTGCTTACCGTGGTATTGGTAGAAAGGGGAAGCGATGTACCAGTTGAGGACCCTTTGGAGGTTGTGTCAGTGGCAGAAACGCTAGGAACTGAGGAAGCCTGCCCAGGGCGACCAGCATCCTCGCTGCTGCTGCTGCTGATGGCTGATATGCTAGCAGGTACCAATGAGGAGTTATTGGACGAACCCCCTGACAGCACCCCTGACGAGACGGTTGACGGAGGAGCCTTGGAGGAGGATCTTGGAGGATAGACACCATTCCCAGCCGGGCTTGTGGTCTCAGTAGTGTCCGGCGAATACGAATCCTCAGACGAAGAGGTCTCCCCCGAGCCGTTCGGAGGATAAGTGCCCTCAGATGTCTCTGGGGGGTACGGCGCGTCCGTTGTTGAGCTGTCGGGGTTCTCAGAGGGCGACGCTGAGCCGCTCGTGCTCTCACGTGAACCAGCAGATGACTCGCTCCCGATCAACGACGTCTCAGAAGCACCGCTCGTCACGTCAGAGGTGGACGACGTGTTATTGGCAGCGAGAGTCCCGCGCGTGCCGTCCGAAGAGTTGTCCCCTGAGGCTGCTTCACGTTGGTCGTTGGTCAGCAAATTTGGAGATTGGCCTGCCTGGTGGCAAGATGCTTACACTCTTTATTGGTGGCAGACGTTTCCTCCTCAGATGTCTCCTTTGTCGACGTCGTCTCGGGCTCTTCGGACGGGTCTCCATACCCGTAGCCCCAGCTATAGGCTTGATACTCCTCAGCTACCCCTTTCTCTTTCGGCCTGATGACTTGACCACGGGATTGCTTAAGGTCGAAAACCGGCAGCGAAACGTCACGTCCGCGGAGACCATGGTTTAGGAAATCATGGCGGGCAGAGACGAAGGACGCAGAGAGCAACGCGATGCACAAGAGATGACCCTGAAACACAGCTGAGGCCCTCATGATGGGTGCTTTTCACTGGCGTATGTGAGTTTAGATCCAACATGTCTCAACTATCTGGGAGCGGATGGGCTGGCTCACCTCGAAGATTTGGATAGTATTTGACGTCCAATTGCCAGCACAAAAGAAAGAAACGAAGCAAAGGAATGACGGGTGAGGTGTGCTCTTGTGCTGGACCAGCTTGTGTTGACTGTCACTCAGCCCACCAGTATTCATATAGCCCGGAGCGAGGGACGAGGGTCAGAGGGGGATTCCAAGCACAGAGAAAGAGATGCCGCAGGCTAGGGGAGAGGAAGAACGGGGGGAAGTGGTAGAAGGAGAGATGTAGGGAAACAAAGAGGACAAATTGTTAGATATAGATGAGTACCGGTGAGGCCTCATTCGCCCTCCGGAATTCATCGATAGGGGCAGAGCAGGCTACATCTACCATTCAATGAGTGGGCCGTGGTGAACAGGTCCCTCCTCAAAGTCAGACGCGGTGACACGCCTGCCAGCTTGACCCCAAGCTCTCGACCCTGGAACCGGCTTGAGAGTGACGGGTCAGTCAGGCGCATCTTCGCCTTGTATCCCCCGCCCACGACCCATCCGTTCGGATCCCCGCTTAGCCAAACGGGCCTCCTACATGTAGAGGGCATTCCGGACGAGGGACGATGCGCGATGGAAACCTGCCAGGGGGCGCCTTCGACGCATATCTGCAGGTCGTGGCTGGTGAGAAGGCTTTTCAAGACGTCACTCTTCCAGTTCGAATTCATGTTCCGGCGTCAAAGATGGTCAAGCCTCGAAGAAAATGTATCCAGGTCCTATAGGGAAGCCCGGAATTTCACCATGGCTCCGGCGATATGACCCTCGAATTACCTCAAGACACCATAGCTCAGGATCCTTCCCGAGCTCGCCTACAGGGTCGTCCAAACATCACCCCTTCATTTCCCACTCCATCTTCAAGACATCTCACATCTCCAAGACTAAAGACAAACTCTCGCCTCTCCTTGCCGATGCGTCACATTTGCACAGACGCAGAAGCACCATCGTGCATGCCGAGCTGTCGTGTTAGGTAGAGGCATGTGCAACTTCCCGCAGCGAGATGACTCTCTGTTCCTGACAGTGACGAGTCGTACGAGACTTGAGGAGGCATGCGAGCTCACACACACACGCGCGCACGCACACGGGTTTGTGACGGCCAAACTCGACCGGTTGAGAAGGCGAATCCTTCCCCGTGCCGTCGATTGGAGATCTTGTATACTTACAGTTGCTGCTTAGGGCCGACTCGAAGCCGTCAGAATTGGGGACCCTAACTCCTCCGCGCCGTACGCAAGTTGCGATGCCACCTCGTTATTTGATGGAGAACCATGGTCTCTGCTGTCGAGCCTCCAGGGGATCAGCTTCGAATCTTCCTACAAGAACTGAAATTCCACCTGACAAAAATACGTCTCGACAAAGCGCAGTGCTACCTGTTGCAGGATGGAGAAGACGTTCAACGGCAAGACACCTTCGTCTCTCGAATATAAATCTTCACCACGAGAAATCGAGACACTTCATCTACGAGGTCTCAAGGCTGTGACTACTACATATTTCAAAAAGCCTGAACCATGAGAAACGCCTTTGCATCCTCCGTGCAAACTCCAGCCGCAACGCCTGGAGCAGTGTTCGGGGTGCACGTATGCTATGACCCTCCCGCCAAGCCACCACCTACTCATCCGTGTTGCGTGAGGCAGAGCTGCCAAGCTTCCAACATCGTGCCAAGAGAACACAGCATCATTTTTGCTGCTGTCAAAATGCCGTAAGACCTGCCTGCTGCCAGGCGGAACGGGCAGCTGCTGGCGAGCAACCGGCCAGTAACTGGTGCCGATCTGGCCCAACGGGAGAGTGGAAAATAGCCTAGGCCAGGTCATCCCGACCTTCCGATTCCTCACGTCCTTTATTCGGCTTTCTTCGCCGTCTGGCGAAGGGTAGGTGCAGTACTGTCCGTCATGGACGTGCCCTTCGTCTCAATGTCGGCAGCCCACAGAGCCGCGCCAACTGCAGGTTGACAGCTGTCAGTCATGAATCTTCTGAGATCATGGGGGTGCGCGCAACGTACCTGAATTGGTGAAGGTGAAGAACATCGAGGCGAAAGGGATCAGCTCGAGAGCTGTAGCGACGAGACCAAACCTGTGTCATGTGAGCGGCCGAGCAAGAATGACCGAGGGGGTTTGATGTACGCTGTGTAAGGTCCAGTGTGCTTCTTCAGCCACTCTCTGCGCTGAGATTCCGACCATTGCTTGAGTTGGAAGTACTGTATGACATTAGGCAAGCGTCATCATCAGGGGTTACACAAACAAAGACTTACCCGTCCGTGGACAATCTGGCCTCGTCCGCGGGCCTGGATGAGGACGAAAAGAACAGTGCCAACGACAGGAATGAAATTCAGAGGCAGGTACATGATGTAGCGGATGAGAGCTTTGGGGCTGAAGCGCTCAAACGGGCTCTTCAGGACCTTGCCCAGCTTCTGCATGGGGTCCGAGCCTGGTTGCAGCTGGCGGCCCTCACGAACAATATTATCGCTACCCCTAGCGACCAGAGTGCCGTCGAACGTGTCGAGAATCGCGTCCTGGAGAAGGTACGTGCGCGAAATCATGTTGATGATCGTGGAACTCTCGTTGAGGATCAAGAGAACGGTGGTGAAGACGGCAAGAGGACCGTTGAAGAGCACAAGAACGGCGAACTGCGGCACATAGGTGAAGACAAACATGCCGGTCACGACGCTGACGGAGAGGAGAGCGTAGGGGCCGATTCGGGACAGGAGGGGCTTCCAAAGGGAGCGATGGGTAGCAAAGTAGAGAATGCCCTGTGAGAGATGTCAGAACAGTCAGTGCTTCAAGGGTTCAGAAGATCGTGCCTTGAGGGGATATAGGTAGGCTCGGCTTCTGGCAGCGTCGCCAACGAGGGCAGAGGCATGGTCATAGTCCTCTTTGCTGTGGACGAAGTTAGCATGTTTTCACCTGATGTCTGCCTTGCGAATTTGTGTGTGCAAACGTGAGCTGGGGAACGTACATGACCTCCTGAGCTCTGGCTTGGACGGAATTGGCGATGCGACCGCGGCTCTGGCTCTGGCTCTGGCTCTGGCCTTGGTTGTTGGTCGAGTCGCGCTCGGCAACACGGTTGGGTTCGTCGGACATGATGGCGTTGTGTTTCCTATGACGAAAGCCGGATGTGACTGAGCTGAGTGTGAGAAGTCACGGTACAAGGTCTCAAAAGTGGTAGAGGAAAGGGAGATTGATGGATGAGGAGGAGATTGGAGAAAGTTTGGCGGGATAAGGACTTGTCGCACTGGCAGGCAAAGGGTAAAAGGCCGGAAAATTGTTGTCTTCTGACGAGATCGTGACGAGGAAAGCGCAGCTGGAGGGTGGTGGGGGGGGGAGCTTGAGCTGAAGGAAGCTGCTACCGGTACTTCACTGGAGCTGTTCAAAGGCAGTTACGACGGACGGGCTGTGCCTGCCCTCTGCCAAGCTTCCGTTTTGGGGGGTTTCGATGACGTCGGTGTCTCTAGGCCGGGGCTGGGCCCGGTCTAAAGGCTCCGGTTGTCCACTTCATCGCAATCAATCACATGAAAAACAATTGCGCCTTCCTTTACCTCCATCATCTACGATCTTCGCCATCTCAGCAGATACTCGTCAGCCGCAACGCATCCCATCTTATGATGTCATATCAATCTTCTCCAAGTCTGTCACGGAGCAGATCTCCTCTGCCATCACCCTAGTCGCCGATCCGGCACTCGAGATGAGGTCCCCCGCAATCTCCACTTCCCCGGATCCCATCCGAGCTCTGCCCAGATGAGATGATCCCCTGACCCAACAAGATCAGACATGGCTTACTGCCGGGTAAACACGGGCATCGTGTCAAGCGGCGTCTTGACCGTCGCCGTTCGGCCGCCCTCATAATCCTGCCCCTCAGCGTCCGTCCACCGGATGCCCTCTCCCGGGAAATATACCTCCCGCGTCTCCTGCTTGGCCTGCAGCACCGGCGAGACGAGATACTTGGGCCCGTACATATACTGGTCACCTACCCGCCAGCACTTGTCCTCGCCGGGGGAAGTCGTAGAACAGTGGCCGCATCAGGGGGTCGCCCTTCTCATGCGCCGCCCGGTGCAGCTCTCGTGTGTACTCCCTCATCGACTCGCGCAGCCGGAGGTACTTCTCACAGATGGCGTACACCTCTTCGCCGTACGACCAAACCTCGTTGGGACCTCCGGAGAGACAGTGGCTGCCGCCTGTCGTGCCTAAGCGGGGCTGCTTGGGCTCACGGTCGCCGTGAAGACACATCACCGGGCAAAAAGTGCCCCATTGGAACCACCGCACGAACAGCTCACGGAACTCAGAGTCGTCCGGATCGCCTCCGTGGAAGCCACCAATATCAGTAGTGAACCAGGAGAATCCAGCGATGCCCATGTTAAGGCCCGCCGCCAGCTGGTTCCGCAGGCTGCCCCAGCTCGACGCGATATCGCCCGACCAGACGAGCGCACCATATTTCTGCGAGCCCGCCCAAGCACACCTTAGGAGGTTCACGATCTGTGTCTCTCCAGACTCCTTCAGGCCTTCGTAGAACCCTCTGGCAAATTCTGAAGGGTAGAAGTTGCCCACGCTCAGGTTGGGGCCCAGGTGATACCGGTAAATATCAAAGTCGTATACGGTATACTCGGGCTCCGCCTCGTCGAGCCAGAACACCTTAATGCCCTTGTCGTAGTAGTTTTTCTTGACCGTGTCCCAGACGAACTTACGAGCCTCGGGGTTCGTGGCATCGAAATGAATGGGGCCATGGTCAGCTTCCATGGACATGCGAACACCGCGATCCTGACGAATCAAGAATCCGCGGCGCAGGCACTCGTCGTAGTTCTCGGATGTTTTCTCCACGGTAGGCCACACGGAAATCATGAGCTCGATGCCCATGCCCTTCAGTTCTTCACCATGGCATCTGATCGACATTAGCACACAGCCATTACATTGCTGCCAAGATAGCTCACCTGGATCAGGCCAGAAGGTGGGATCAAACTTCCAATCGCCCTGATTAGGCCAGTGGAAGTAATCCGCCACAATCAGATCAATAGGCAGGTCTCTCTTCTTGTACTCACGCGCCACCTCGAGCAGCTCCTCTTGCGTCTGATACCGCAGCTTACACTGCCAGAAACCAAGACCATACTCAGGCATCATAGGCACGCGGCCGGTGACCTGCGTGTAAGAGCGCACAATCTCCGACGGCGTCTCGCCAGCTACGACCCAATAGTCTAGCGTGTCCGTCGAGTAGGCTTCAAATGTCGTCGTCAGGCTTCCAAAGACGGCACGACCGACGCCAGGGTTGTTCCAAAGGAATCCGTACCCGAGACTCGACAGCGCAAAGGGGACGGTGGCCTGCAAATTTCGCTGCGCTAATTCGAGATCGGCACCTTTGAGGTTGAGGAAGGGCTGTTGGTACTGTCCCATACCATAGATGCGCTCCTCTGGGTCCTGCGACTCGAAGCGCATAGTCAGGTGGTAGTCAGGGGAGCCCAATCGGGGCTTCCACTCGCGCGGTTGGATGCGGAGTGAGCTGCACTTGGGATCGAGGATATCGAGCCGGTGGCGGGCGTACTCCTCGAGCAGTATCTTGCTTGTTTCGATATTCGAGATCACGATCTTTCCGCGGCGGCTAATGTGCGCCTTGATGCGGCCGTTGGTGATAGAAGCCGAGCTGCTCTGGATGTCGATGGTAGGGTTCGGCGTCTCGGTCGTCTTTTCCGTGAGAGCCCAATCTTTGTTCTGGAGCTTGTCAAGGCAAGTGGCCCTAATCCGAAGGGCATGCTCGCCCCAAGGCTCGATGTAGAGTGTCTCAGCATCGAAACAGAATCCGAGCCGGCAACCGGCTTCGTTGGTGAAAGCCGGGTCGGGGCGAGTGCCGTACTCTTGATTGCCTGCCTTGGGCGCCATGATGAGGGGCAGATAGATGGTACAGCGGGTATATCAACGACTGACCCGAATAGCTGAGGTTGGGAAATTGAGACTTAGAATCCGAGTCAACCATATCATGCCTATCAAGGCTAACTTAAATATCCGGTCAACCATCTTTCCGCCCCCGTCTCCATTCATGCCCGACCGTCCATCGGGGGGGGCACCGAAACCCGCCGGGCCACGACAGCCTCGGAATGCCGACAAAGACTCCACGACCTCTGTCACATTGCTGGCGGTCCAATCACGAAAATGATATTGTATTTAGCCTGAATTCTTGCCTGCCATTCAGCATACCTTGTTGAGTAAGGTAAACCCGAAGGCTTGAGTCGAAGGATCAACGCGTTGCCTTGTTGCCGTTCATCGAGGAGACCATGCAAAAACCGGACGAGTCGGATCTCACCCAAGGGCAGAGTCGACACCTGACGAGCCTCAAAACTCCACATGGCTGCTTAGATCCTTCGTGTCAAGGTACCTAGATGGAACCCTTGGTGGGGGTCAACGAGGTCTGGGATTGTGGGGAAGAAGCTGGTGGTTGGAGAAATAGGGCTGAATCGTGGGGATGGCGGCAGCGTAAGCGGCGGGGATGGATCCCTTTGTATGGACAGGCCGGTAGTGTCGGGCGTTGATGTGTCGGTTTTCCGACTGCAGGACGATGTCCTGGTAATTAAGACTTGTGTCGACAGGGGCCTTGTGACTCCTTAGACTCCGCATTATCCCTGAGCATGCTTCAAGTCCCGGCGGAGTTGCGCTGGGGGGAAGTCGACTTACCTCGCCAAGGGATATACCAGTAATCAGTCGAGTAGTGAATGGGGAGACAAGTCGGCCTGTAGCCCGTTGTCGGAAGTGTCCTGTCAATCAACCCCTCCGTGGCTGATCTGAGTACACTTGTATCTCACCGTCTTCCAGGGCTCCTTGATGTACATTGATTGGTAACGTGATGCTGTCGATGTGCTCGCTTCTAAAGCCGAAGCCGAGTTGATAAGATTGATTCCCTTTGCCCAAAGTTTCTCTGTGTCTGATGATCAGAAAGTGAGAAAACAATCCCTGTAATCTATGACGGCGACGTCATGTATAGTAGGTATGATAGCTTAACACGAGAGTCCGGGGCGCATGAGCTTGTCCGCTATGTTCTAACCCCCACGGAAGGATTCTGTTTCTGGTCAACATGCCGGGAGTAATGGACACCCCTTGCTTTTGTGCCTGCCAACATTACCCCAGACTCGGACCTCAGTATGCTCCGATCCGTTGCTTTGGCCTCAGTGCTGTCTCTGCTCTAGCTTACTGCGGGCAGGATGATCATCGCCAGACGAATTTTGGCGATCTCTGACTGTGCTTTTGCCCAAAGATATATGAAAGATGCCATATGCTCTCCAACTTCAGGACTGTGAGACATCAAGTATGCTGCATCACCTTGATATCCTTCGCCAGTCATATTGCCCCCAGAGCTCAACATGGAGCCAAAGACACAATCCACTCAGAAGCCGTCTCCAGAGGCCGAGCACGAGGATGAGCTCAAGGCTAATCTGCACTCGCTCCAAGATGCCCAGGCTGCCACAGCCGCGGAGCAGGAGATGACGCTTCGCCAGGCTCTCCGAGAGAACTGGAAGGCCGCGCTTTGGTCGGCCATCATCTCGCTGACCATTGTCATGGAGGGCTATGATCAGAGGCACGACGGCAACGTCCCTGTTCCTCGAACATGACTGACACCATGCGCAGTTTGATGTCGAACTTCTTCGGCTACCCAACCTTTCAGCGCAAATTTGGTTCTTATGTATGTGTACCGATCCTACCTTGGAAACCTGCTGACGACAGTAAGTACCCCGAACAAGATACCTGGCAACTCACCGGAGCATGGCAAGCCGGCCTACAAAATGGAACCAATGCCTGTGTCATCATTGGTGGCTTCATGAACGGATGGGCATCGGCCAAGTATGGCTACAAGGTCGTCACCCAAGTTGCCCTGGTTTGCATGACGGGTTTCATCTTCATCTCCTTTTTCGCCGTCCGCATCGAGATGCTGCTTGTCGGCCAGATGCTCTGCGGTCTTACTTGGGGTGTGTACGCAACGACAAGCCCTGCGTACGCTTCAGAAGTGTGCCCGCTGGCTCTGCGAGGTCACTTGACCGTCTATGTCAACCTGTGCTGGGCCATGGGTCAGTTCCTGTCGAGCGGTGTCCTGAGGGGAATGCTCCAGTACGACACAGAGTGGTCGTGGCGTGTGCCCATCGCAATCCAGTGGATGTGGCCTATACCCATCATCATCGCCATCTATTTTGCGCCCGAGTCGCCTTGGTGGCTGGTTAAGAAGGGCCGGTATGAGGATGCTGAGAAGTCCTTACTGTCCCTGTCGAACCGCACACGCGATCAGGCACAAGCAACTCTCGCGCAGATGCGGCATACGATAATGCTTGAGTCCAGCATCCAGTCCGATTCGAACTATCTTGATTGTTTCCGCGGCAGCAACCGCCGTCGGACGGAGATCTGCATGGTCGTATTTGCTGGCCAGCAGTTGTCTGGCGCCGTTTTCGCGTACACACCGACATACTTCTTTCTTCAGGCGGGTATCAGCACAGGAAATGCCTTCACTATCGCCATCGGCAGCACGGCCATGGCCTTTATCGGCACCTGCGTATCGTGGATCATGCTCGCTTACTTTGGCCGTCGCACGCTGTACGGGACTGGTATCGCCATGGCGAGCTGTTCTCTTCTCATTGTGGGCATCTGCTCGGCGGCAACGACGGCGCCTGAAGCGCAGTGGGCGCAGGTGGCCTTTGTCCTCGTGTGGAAGCTCATTTACTCAATGACGGTGGGACCAATCTGTTATGCGATCATCTCGGAGACTTCGGCCGTCAGGCTTCGAGCGCAGACGGTAGTCATCGCACGTAACACGTACGCCATGACGCAGATCATAGCCAACGTCCTGAATCCGTACATGCTCAACCCCATTGAGTGGAACTGGAAGGGCAAAGCCGGCTTCTTCTGGGCTGGCACCTCGGCGTCTGTTGCGACATGGTCGTACTTCCGGCTGCCTGAGACGCAGGGCAGGACTTATGAGGAGCTGGATCTTCTTTTCCACGACAAGGTTACGGCTCGCAAGTTCAAGTCGACGCATGTTGATCCGTATGCCGAGCGGGTGACCGAGGCGTAAAGAACTCAAGGCGAGGGCGACAAATATGTGATATAGCCTCCTCAAAGTGGGGCATGTCCAGTTGTGTTGTACTGATGGCGGTCGCATGAGAGTCGAAATCGAAGAATATTAGCCACATATCAAGACGACTGACGAGATCAATCCGTATCTATGCCTTTCTCTGAACCCTTTTCTGAAATCGCGAACCCGAACGTCGGAGGCACGGCAAGCTTGCAAAGCGTGATAGAGAAGGGGTGGAACGAACGAAATCAAAACCCCATGCGAGCATTGAGGATGCGGGGTAATATAGTGGTCGTGGGTTAGGGTATCCACCCCCGAGCCTACGTAGGTAGGCAGGCACCCGTACCCCCTTAAGCAGGGACAGCCCATCGAAGCTCCTGCCTCCCTTCCACAGCTTCCATTGCAGCACACCTGACAGTAGGAGCCCCTACAAGCAGTTTCCAGTTCCACATCCCCGCAATGCACCCCGCCAAACCAATCTCACATGCATCGTGTTCTGTGGTGTGAGCCATCCGAAGCTATCGTGACCCAGCATCTTCCTCCTCTCCTCGTGTGCCCTCACAAACCTCAACCGTCGCCTCTGGTCAACAAATAGTCATGTCACAACGACTCATTGTCAACGACTTTGACACGCCCCTGGACTTCCCCCATCTCAAATCTCCGGAGACCCTCCTGCTCTCATCCCTACAGCGCATCCTCAACTCATCCCCGCCACAATCCACATACACCAAAGCTCAGCTCAGTGGTCTTCTCAGCGGTCACACTGGCATCGCGTATCTGTTCCTTCAAGTCGCAACTTCCCAGCCCAAGCTTCACATCCATGGGTACCCGGCCCGTCATTGGGCTCAGGCCTACATCTCTGGCACGAGAGGTCATCCTGCCTTGGAGCCGGGAAACTGTGGCATAGCGAGCGAGATCCTCTCCCATGCCGCCGTCCGAGCCTGCATAACTAAAAATCTCGACGATGTGCGCAATTTTCTTGCCAGCCTACCGCAGGTCCTCGCCGCCGGCGTCGTTGACCGTCCTGCGTCCCCGGCGACTGGAGGCCAGCAGCCTATATCCCACCAAGCAGATCCCTTTCCCACCGACTTGATCTATGGCCGGGCAGGCGCCCTATACCTCCTTCGCCTCATCCGTCACTGGGTCCCGCAATCCGCGCCCCTCGTCGAGTACTGGATTGTTCTCCTCACGGATCGCATCATGTCGACAGACGATGATGGCAACGGCAACTGGCTGTGGTCGGGGTCACGCTACCTTGGCGCGGGCCACGGCGAAATCGGCATCATAACCCAACTGGTTCTCACAACACCGCCCCTAGCACCCCGCCTGACCGACAGGCTGGTGTCGCTGCTCGATTTGCAGCTCGAAGACGGCAACTGGCCTTCCGTCGAGCCTACGGACGCTTCCCGCACCGGTTCACGCGCTGAGGAGCTCGTCCAGTGGTGCCATGGCGCACCTGGCTTCGTGCTCTCCCTCCTCTCCCTACGCCCCTTCTTCCCCACCCTGCGAGATCGCATCGACGCCGCCGTAGAAAAGGGCCGCGCCATCACCTGGGAGCGCGGCCTCCTGCGGAAGGAACCAAGTTTGTGCCACGGCATCCTCGGCAACGCCCTGTAAGTGCCCTTCTCCTTCGCGCAACAGAGCAAGACCAACTTATACTCCTTCGCAGCATCTTTCCCTCTGGCCCCCGGAGAGACCACTTCCTCCGCCTGGCCACGCCCGAGAAGGTCGCAGAGGCCCGCCGCGTCGACGTCGACGTCTTTGCTCCGGCATCATACGGAAAGGAATGCGCCCTCCTGATGAGCTACGAACCGAGCGCCGCCTGGACATGGATGGTGTGCCAGAGACAGATTCCCAGGTTCATTCTGTACAATGACATTTAAGGGGGCTACCATAACCATTCTTCGCGCGAACGTGTGTAATGGACGGAAAAATATGAGGGGTCATCTTACGCACACATATACCCGGACCCAAGTCAGTCTCAGGTTTCATCTCTACCGCCGGAGTTGGAGCACACTTGTAGCGTTCGCATCTAGCTTTCAGTATAGCCGGCGCATACATTCAAGTCTGAGGGACACGCGATGAGTAAGGAGACACAGATATTATTTGTTGCTGCCTCTGTCGCCTGCTAATGCTTAAATCAATGAGTTTCTTTCCTTAGACCTGAGACATGGCCATGCCAAGAAGACTCCGGCCTGTTCCTTTGTCCTTCCAAGCCAATCCAGGGTATTCGGCCCCCCCCATTGCGCCGTATCATGATGTGGCTAAGCCAACTGTTCCCATAAATCAAAACAAGACAGAGAAAACCGTTCAGGGGAGTCAATCGTGGGTACAACCAAAAAGGAAGACAATATCTCCGCTTCAACGGCTTCGATCCTCATGCAAAGACTCGTTCGAGCGAACTGTCGCCCCGAAACTGGTGGAGAGTCTGTTGAGCCAGGCCTCAGCACGGCTCTCCCGCCTGTGAGGGCTTGGCGACAAGATGCCTTGCTCGACATCTTCATCGCGGCTCCCGGATCCCGAAGCCTGGGCGGCGTCTTCGTCGTCGCTGTCGTCGTGATATGGCTCATACGTAGGACCTGAAGATGAGCCCCGAGCGAGGGAGCGCACAACGTCTCCTTTGCAAATGGGGCATGTTCGACGCCTCGTCGTCAACCAGGGGGTGCTTTGGATTGTCAGCACGGTCCGGGGGTTCGGGAAAGTATATGTCCACTTACATGCAGGCCGCATGGAATTCATGGCCGCAGGGCAGGCTCATAACCTGGCTCACCCCGTCTTCGTATTCTTCCAGACATACTACGCACTCCACCTGTCGACCCATGTACTTCTTCCACTGACTGGGGGCGCTACTTGAAGCTTTCTCCCTCTCCGAACGCGTCGCTGTGGCCGATGTGGGGATAGCAGCTGCAGACGTTGGCGTCAGATGGGTCTCAGATGCGGAAATTCCGCCTGAGGCATGAGAGCGATGCGCGGCTGGCCTGTCAGGAGCCTGCTGTAGAAGCGGTGTCGTAGGAGAAGACGAGACCGGTGATGGAGACCTGGGTGTGTGTATCGGCGAAGGCGCAACCGTGTGATACGTTCGCACGGGCAACTGTTCCACGACAGACTTGGGAGCCCTCCATCTTCTCCGGCGTATGCGAGCCCGTACAATGAGGAGGGCGTACACAATAGTCAGTGTGACGAGCGGGCTGATGACGAGGACGAGAAGAGTATCGAAAAACGGAGTCCCATTATCTGATGGAGTGATTGTAACCCACAAGCCGTCATGGGCCTGCAGGCTGCCCGCCTCTGCAGCGTGCAGCTTTGGCATCGGTATGTCGCTGGTTGCTGCATGCGCCGTCTTGCCGTCTGTTCCACCGAACAGTACCGAGACCATATTGTCCTTTTCGCTTTGGTTTTGGCTGTCGTCGTTGTGTCCGTTGGCGACTGCTAGGGGCTCGGAGTGAGATGCATCCACGGCTTCAGTAGGCTCCCAGCCGAAAAGTCTGCGCAGCCAGCGGGTTCCGGCAGGAGAGAATGAACCACCTCTCGTCAGATCGCTCCTGAGGTGTCTCGGGCTGAACTCGTGAGCGGAAGGATCATTGCTGAAGTGCGTCGGGATTTTATCTGCGGACTGAGGAACCCTAAATGGATAAGCTTCGTCGTCCTCACCATCTCCGATGACCAAGCTCCCAACATGGGACAGTGAAGAAAGAATCCGTGCGGTGGTTCTAGCCGTGAAAACGGAGGGAATTGTCACATTCGATGTGTCCCCTCGAGCAAACATTTGGATGAGGGGTCCTCCCTTTTGACTGTCCCCCACGATGAGAGCGGATGCGCCTCGTCGCTGTGCCCACATCACCTTCTCTAGGAAGCCACAACCGCCTCGGCTGAGTAGTACAATACTGCCAGGAATGTCGGCGGACTGGCGGGGTGGGTAGACGCGGGCGTGGGCAGCAGCAGCAGCACGGGCGTCATGGCGTGACCTTGACCCTGTAAATGGCTGGTGTAGGCGCTCATCGGTGTCGTCGAGGCCATCAAGGCTCCTTGTTGCGCCCACATCTGCGTTTGTGAGGCTTCCTCCAGGCCTTGTGTAATGCCACCCGGGTATATCACTGCAGCCAAGCTCAGTGCCGCCGATGCTTTCTTCGTACTCGTCACCGAGGTCGTCGTCGTCAAGGAATGCGCTGCCGATCCACAAACGACCACTTAGGCCGTGGTGGGGCAGGAGGGGCCCAAATGCGGCGGGCTGTGCCGGAAACGACGTGCTATTGTCGTCGGTCAAACTGATGACAGCATTCGGGCTGAAGAGCGAGAACCCTGTATTGAAGGAGAACAAGGTCGATACAGATTTCTTCGATGTGTCCGAAGTCTTGGCTGGTAGGGCGGGGTTGGGTCTCTGTGCGATGGAGGTGATCGAACGACAGAAGAGGAACAGGCACGCGACGAAGAAGAGGACGAGGATAAGGATCCTTGGGGTGCGCATGGTGACGACCGTTTTTTTTTTTCGGGCGACACAGAGGCGAAATAGAAGCAAGCTTCGTACCGGGTGGCACGAGAATGCGCAAGAAGGAGACCAGTCTGCGATCAGTCGAGGTAAAGAGTTGACAAGTGAAGTGCCGAAGGAGACGCTGCACCAAAGGGCAGGTTGGAGATAAGTCGATAACAGAGCTCGCCGCCCGTCCCGGCTACCTGAGAGGCGAATGAAGCCGTATCATGTGTAATTCATAAAACCGTGGGAGTAAGCAGAAACGGAACAAATGCTTGCACGTCGAGTCGGGCTTTTCAACTTCTATCGCGATGATCGTGGCGAGGAGGTGAGGTGGAGGAAGAGAAACGAAGCAGAAAGCCGACCCAGTCGAAGAGACGAACGAGGACGTCACCCTTTCACCACCCGGTCGGGCACTTGTTGCTCATGCTCATCCGATTAAGGATTAAGGCCGGGTCGTGTGAGGAGGTGCGGTACCTATGGGTTTGGTGTGGCGTGGTCTGGTCTGGTCACTGGTCACTGGTCATTGACTGGGCATGCGTTGCTGGTCACGCTGGATGCGGCAGGCAGTGCCAGGCCTATACTTGGTGGGGGCAGGGGGCACCTGGCAGCCCGGACACTGACCACTGGGGCGAGAGCGACGGAGGCGTCATGACTGCCACAATGGTCGTGCTTCGACTTGTCCTTCTTCCCTTTTCCCCTCACCTCAGCCCCTCACCGGACTCGGTTGACCACTCCCAAACGGTATCCCCTCCCCAAAGGTCTCCACCCAGGCCACTTCAGGCCAGAAAGGGGGGAGGTTGGGGGGGGGACTCGACCGCTGGACAGCCCTGTGGCATGCCGCCCTGCCGCGACTTTGCCTGAGATGGTACCTACCTTACCTAAGGTACCTTAGCTATGCCGCATCATGCGCTGGCGAACCCGCTAGACTGTTTCGGCTGTGCTACCACTATCACATGAGAAATGGAAGCAATGAGTCTCTGGCGGACGTCTGCAACTGGGCAAACGATCGGAGACAGAAGCCAGAACAAAGACAAGGGAGTTCACACTCAAGTCTATGGGCAGGTTCATACAAGTCTACAGCAAGGAACGTATGACGGTACCTGATCACGTCGCCAAGGGGCTGTCTCCTGGTCGAGACATCGTGTCTTGACTCGCTGCTTCGTATCCCCCTCATGGCGCGGACGTGCTTCAGCTACACCAGATCAGGTACGTGTGATGCTTCTGTTGCTTCGTGCCTGTACCTATTTTCATCTGATAAGTGTTGTGTATCCAACGCCTGCTATGCTGTTTGTCATTCCGTCATGCTAACCTCATGTTTGCTGGTCTCTTCCCAATCAGCTAGTTAGTTGTCCTCGGAGAAGAGCCCCTTAAGCTCTCCATCCTTACCCCGATCCCATTCACGTTTCTCTCCGGCCTTGGTCCACTTGACCTCGTCTTCACTGCGCTCACCACCGCGTTTCCATTTCTTAATCTCCTCATCTCCGAATCCCGCTGCTCGCAGTCTCTGTTCCTGGCTCTGTTGCCATTTTTGCCTGTCCCTAAAGGTCTCAATAGCATCGTCCCAGTTATCCGTCGTCTCATTCATCTCGAAATCGGCTTTTGGATCATAGCTCGCTTCGAAATGTTTGTCCATCACGGATGGTCCCGTCTGAAACCCCCGCCCTCGGGTGCGGACTGGGGGCGGTGGTGCCGGTCCAACAATGTCGTCCAAGGGATCCGAGTCTGACATGGCTTCGTCAGTCAAGTCACGTCTGGACCTCTCTGTCTTCAGCCGCCCTCCGTCGTGATAGCGCCGTCCCTGTACGGATTCCTGAGGTGTTCGACCACTGCTCGACATGAGATCTCGAGAGCTGACGCGAGTCGGGCTTTTGTCGCGCGAAGTTCGTCGATGCTTTGACGTGAGATCTGCACCAGATCGATCCCTAGTCCGACCCTTGTCTGAGCGGCGCGATTTCGCTTCTGCATTATCCTCGCTAAGCGGCGTGCGAGACCGGTGGCGACGCCGCCTATTCCCGTCTTCCAGAGACTGCGAGTTCCGCCGGCGATGGCTCGTATGCTTCCGACCACTCTCTCGCCCCGAGTCGGCCTCCTCCACCCGCTCTCGGCGACGCCGCTTGTGGTCACTGCGTTCTGGCGATGCGCTGCGGCCGTCGCGGTGACGTCTTCGAGTGGACGCGGGCGTTGAGTCTCGCTCCGCTTTTGCATCGGTCGATCTCCGCGAGCTGCTAGCTCTCGTTTCTGTCTTGCGCCCGCCCAGTATGCTCAAAATATCGCCCATCTGCCGCCGTCTGACGTCTTGCGGCGCAGCCGTCTTGCGCTTCTCGCGCTCCTCCGTCTTCTCCAGCGCTCTCAAGCGAGCCTGCGACTCGGCCGTCTCTTTTGCAAGGAGGTTTGCATTGTGTCTATCGGTATCTTTGATGATGTGTTGCAAAAACCTCTTGTTCGGCTTCAGCTTGTTGGGGGGTCTACCTGGGTCAGACGGCGACTTTGAGCGCGGGGGATAGCCAGCGACGAACTCACTTCTTCTCGGCGCGGAAAGCTTCCATTCCAACGCTCGAGTATTTCAACGAGCAATCTGCCGCCTCTTTGGCAAGCACCTCCGCCAGGTAGTCGTCGGTAAGGATGTCGTCATTGGGCATTGCTGTTGCGAATTGCTTACTGATGCAAAAGTGTTCGTCGCTGCGGGCAGTAGGAGAATCCGTGGGATAGAACGAGTCGTAGTAAATGCAAACGATTGATAGTCTCCAATCTATCCAAACATGCTCTTGCCCTTGTTAACAGGCGACAAACTAGACGTACGAATCGAATCGGCACTCGAAGTCGCAAATGTCAAGTCGCCCGCTCCACCGTTGACGCATCTCTGTTGAAGTAAGGTACCTTAGAGTAGCAGGCCAACAGCCACGCGGGTGGGTCAGGGTCCATGCAAGCCTGTAATTACTCTGTGAGACGGCTTGATAGCGATAAGACCCCGCGCTTGTCTCGAAGGGGCAATGCACAAACAATAAGCCTCTGACCGTATCAGGAACCGCGATCGCAGCCAAATGCTCGATGGTCAACACCCGCGCCCCAGACGTCAGCGCGCATCCCTTCCACTTGACGCCAGTGATGTGCGTGGGCCTCTTCACCGAAACACCCCGCTCCCCGAACTCAGTCAGTCACTGCCAGCCTTGGGGTTCACGGGATACCCTCAACGACTTACACCGGGTCAACAATTAAGATGGCCAACATCGACGCAGACGACATCCTCGCGAAGCTCGAAGCCCTGGAGCGCAACAGCGAAATCTCCATCATCAAGTTGAGCGAACCGATCTCGAGCGCCTACTCCCATGATGCGCGACAGAGGACATCCGATGCGTCCAACGCTTCGCTAGACGCGCCAACACCAGCCAGCCTCGACGCAGACCTCCAGCACTACAAGGAACTCTTTGCCAAGCTGCGATTCTCCTACGTCGAGCAGGTCACCAAAGAAAAGTTCATTCGCGCCATCGTCGGCGACCCGCCTCACATTGTGACACCACAGGAAAATCTGGAGCTGGAGAAACAAAATCTGACAGCCAAGACGCAACTCAAGGCCCTGAAGATTGAGGTCGCCGACATGGTAGCTGAGCTGGAGAAAAGAGGTCGTGATTTGAGTCAGCGATACGACAACATTCGGGTCGAAAAGACAAGGCTGCAGGAACTTCCAGGGCAGATTGATGGATTAGAAAGCCGGATCGCAGAGCTGAAGCAGACGCAAGAGCCCGGCACAAATCCATACATGAACCTGCCCCTAGCCAAGACACTTGAACTACTAGATGGCAAGCGACGTCGACAGAAAGAGCTGGATCGAGAGCTAGAGCAGTTGCAGTCCAAGGTGCCGAGGAAGAGGAAGGAAGTGGAAAGACTGGAAGCCGAACTACAACCGCTGGAAGTCAAGAAGCAGACCAGCACGACCGCAGCCAAGGAAGCAAAACGGCGGAAAGAGGCCGCACTTGGCGGTGTGGAAGACGACTTGGAAGAACGAGGTCGATGGCTAAGGGCCACCGAAGCGGCCCTTACCAATATGCTGGAGCTGAAATAGCGGGTGCTCGGAATTAACGAGCGTACGATCGTAATTTGGACTATGAGAGCGCTCATGGGAGTCACGGCGCATAGGGGACCATCAACAGGGTCAAGAATCGGGTTTCGGGGGGTTTGGGATCTGTGACTGTACTTCAGAACTTCAGAGCCGACAACTGGCAAATGATTGTTGTTGGCTTATTATTGGCCTTGGCAAGCGATGGAGCCTCCAAGTGATGGGTATCATCAGTGGATTTCGGTGCATGTTCGGCTAAACTCCCGTCGATCACTTCATCCAGCACGGGCCTCCGCTACTATCTCTCTGTCTCTCCACGTGACTCTTAAGCCCCGCCGAATTGTGCGCCCTCGCTTACCCTAGCCCTCGAAATTTCATGCTGCGATCGATTTTGAGACTGAACATCAATCGTCAAGCAACCACCTTCACCGTCGACATCTCAACACCGCCAAGATGAGTACGTACGCCCGAGATGCTGCACGAGCGGCAGACGCAGACGCTCTACACCGACGCTGCGATTGATTGAACCGCCGGCTGACTTTTTCCCGCAGCGAAGGGTACTTCCTCGTTCGGTAAGAGGCACAACAAGACGCACGTTCTGTGCCGTCGTTGCGGTACGTTTACCCTCTCGACCCGACTCCGGATTTCGACGCCACACATCGATTACGAAGAGCAATGCAACGATTTCTGGAGGAAGGGACAACCTGGTCACAAATGCACGGAAGACTGATGAAGGAGACTTAGGCCGCCGCTCCCTCCACGTCCAGAAGCACACTTGCGCCTCGTGCGGATACCCCTCGGCCAAGACCCGCAAGTGTACGTTTTCCCCCGCGCGAGTCTCGACACGCGCCGCCTCTCAGCGGGCGCTCGATACGTGCGCAAGACATGATGGCTGACTGGAGGAAACAGACAACTGGTCCGAGAAGGCCAAGCGGAGAAAGACTACCGGCACCGGCCGCATGCGTTCGCTCGCCGACATTTCCCGGCGATTCAAGAACGGCTTCCAGACCGGTGGCCCCAAGGGTGCTCGCGGCGCCGCCAACCCCAACCCTTCCAAGGAATAAACTCGTTTTTTTTTTGGTAACGGCGAGGACGACGGAAAAGAAAACCCGGGGGATTCGACCTTGAAGGGGAACTCTGGGCAATGCATGCATAGGGACGGTCTAAGGGGGTGTTAAAGCGTGAACGAAACGCCGGAACTCGAGGTCACTGGGTTGGACGGATTCCGACAGGCTTTGCTTTAGGGATATGGACTCCAGCAAGGTCGCAATCACAATGCCATTCTGACGCGTGCGCTGTCAACGAGATGTGCGGGCGGGCTGTGAGGAAGAAGGGTGATGTATCGACTGACCGCCGCACATGCACGTTCTACACGTCGCTCGAGGAGGTGCTTCATCTTCTCGATGACGCAGAACGGGCCATCCGTGACACGAGTTCTAGAAGAGCCCCTCGCCAAATGCCAAAAATCAGAGGATCTCCCAGCTCGCCATGCCCAACTACAGTCCGTGAGGTTCACATGCAAAATTGGAAGCGGCCATGTGCTGGGTTAATAAGGCGTACATTACGGACAGGACTCTTGTGACTCGAAGCAATCCCAGGGTATCATGATGTTTTCGCAAACTCCTCCCGGCTTGGCCCTTCACTGCCCTCTATGAAAGACCTTGACACTCCCATCGCCTCCGACATAGTACAGAAACTCCCCCTCCTCAACCTCCCTCTCCACGCCATCATCCCCTCCACCAGCCGTGATCCTCACGACGCCGCTCACGTCGCTCGCACCCCCCGTGTCCAGCAGCCTCAAGCCCACCACAACCTCCGCCGCGTGCGCCAGCGCCAGCACGAAACCCGCGTGTCCCCTCTCCAGCCCCGTACCCTGCGCCGCGACAAACGGCTCATCCGCCGCCACGGCCACAACCGACGCGCGCACCCTCTCCTGTGCGTCCAGCAGCAGGGTCCGCAGCGCCAGCCCGGTCACTGCATCCGGCCCCTCCGTGAGGTCCGCCGTCGCGGCGAGCAGGAACTCGGGCTGGTCGACAATGAGGATCGTCTTTGAGGGAGCGGCGCCGCTGCCTCCCGCGACGTCGGCCACGGCGGCGAGGAGCTCGTTGCGCAGGTCTGGGAGTCTGGGGCTGCGGAGAGTGCGGATGCCCTTCCTAGGGGCGTCTACTGGGAGGGGAGTGAACAGGTTCGTGAGGCCGTCGACAAAGCAGAAGCGGCCGGCGCGGGCGAGCGCTTCAAGATCCAAGCCCTGGGGTCTTGTCAGTCGCATTGGTCGTCGGGAAGAGTCGAAGGGGGGGTGAGGCGAGACTGACTAGCTTGCCAGCGCCGTCTTTCCAAAAGTTGAAGTCTCGCATGAAGCTGACAAGCACGACGTTGATATCGCCGGTGTCTTCTGTGGGCTCCTGGGCTTGGCTTGTTTTCTTGTGCAGGTAGGAGTAGAGATAGCGCAGAATGAGCCAGTTTGTGCTGGCGCCGAGAACGCTGGTGAGGAGGATACTGCTGTGTTCTGGCGGGAGGGCGAGGTAGGGCTCCAAAAGATGTGGGATGCGTGACGCCATGATCGCTTGCCCGTGTGATTGATATGGTTTGGCGATGTCTGTGAGATCTGGTTCGGAATTTCTTCATTCAATCGCAAGTGGTGAGGTGTCATGAGCTGGTATCACATTGTAAGTCCAGGTCAAGGTTTCAACCCGAATTGAGTGAAAAGTCAAGTGGTGTGGCACGCACAGTGAGCTTGTGGGGCACTTGCCGTTCCATTGAAGAGCACGCTCTGTATCGACGTGGAGAGAGAGCATTGCTCGTGACAACTCAAGTGCATTGTTCTCAACACCCTTCGATTGAGACCAAATATTCAATTTCAGACATTTGAGGCAAGGGTGTCAGTCAGCGATGGACCTGGTTGTTGCACAGGTGATGATTCGTCATGGCACTCTTCTGATGGGAGGGGAGACTCGGGCAAATAGCACACCAACGAAGAAAGCTTCTCTAGTCGGTGGCCTTTGTTAGCATGTTACTCTGCCGCTCAAACTCGCAAGATAATATACGATCAAGTAGTAATCGATCAGGAATTAGTCATGTCCTCCTCTCTAGCAGACTTTCTTATTATCACAACAGCCGAGGCGGCCGAACGTCAAAGTCCGAAGGACAGAGCGTTCCCACATTCTCATTGAGCAACCCTGATTAGCGGATAAATTAAGCGCACCACCCAGGTGCGCAGGACCCCAACTGGGCGCCCTCATTCTAGGCTAATAAACAGGGAACTCAGGAGATCCGTGGGGGGGGGGGGGGAC
>NMXI01000075.1:186143-273196 GCA_002851675.1 Verticillium nubilum
GGGGGGAGGGGGGGGGGGGGGGGGGCACGGAGTGCTTGAGGGACCTCAAAGCGTCGGAAGGCCGACTGGAGAGGAGCGCCAAAGGCGAAGAGCTGGAAGCGGGATCGGACGACAAGGGCGGACGGCCCGCAGCGAGAGCCAGATCCACGGAAAAGCAGGGCGGTCGGCGCACGAAGACAGCGAAAGACAGCGAGGCGGGCACACGATGATGAGCGGCGGAGATGGTGTTTCACTCGCGTCCAGGTCCTGATCCTGGACCAGTTCCAGTTCCAGCAAATCCGCGCATCGTGAACAGCAGTGGCTCGAGCGATTCGAGAAGGACCGACACCAAGCTCGCTCACACCTCGCGCGCGCATATATAAACCCGGCTTCGATGCGTTGTCTACTGCAGGGGCTGGCTGGCCGCCATTCCGATCCCGCAACAAGATATCTAGGTTGCCTTGGAGCGTCCTGCGCCTTGCGTCTTGTGTGTGTTCTGCGTCGGTTCTGCTCTCGCGGCTGCATCTCCATGTTGTCTTGCGCGACTAAATCCGAGCTCCGTTCTCGTCTATCTCTGCACCCCGCAAGAGCTTGCCCCCCCCCCCCCATCCGCCGCCGCCATCCCCGAGTTTGTTGAGTGACTGAGGTATGTTGCGTTCTTTTATCCCTGTTGTATCTCTTCCCAGCCTAGAAGGAGTCTTTCGCAGAGACATAGAGACGCAGAGTGAGAAGGGCTTCTCACGATATCCAGGTAGGCACAAGACGCGAGTCCCCAGGTGTTTCTGGATGAGGCGGGATACGTGGGGTCAGCACCTTCACGGTGACGCAGCATTGGGAGGGGGGTAGAGCTCAACCCCGCAATGGTGCTGTCCGCGGCATTCTTCCACCGAAGTCTCGCCCCGGAGCACACGGGGGGAGACACTTTGTCGCTGTTTCGTTTTCTCAACCCAACCCCGAAAGCTAATCACTCTTGTGACACCAGACCTTGTGCGACGAACAGTTCCATCTTCAGGGGCCTCTGTACCTGTCATTCCGCAACCCAAGCACATTAGCGACACCCAGACACAGCAAACATGATGTGGTCTCCCACCGCTGCCTCGGCTCCGACGGCGCGCCCCACCAGCCCTGAGCAGCCCGCCTCGTTCAGCGTGTCGCGACAGAAGAACCGGGGACGTCGCATTGCTCAAATCGTCAAGCTCAAGCCTGAGTTCATCGCCGAGTACAAGAAGGCGCATGCTCACGTGTGGCCCGAGGTTCTGAAGCAGATCAAGCAGTGCAACATCGAAGACTGTACGTCCTTTTTTCTTCTCTCTTTCTCCTTTTCTCTCTTTTTCTCCGCATCCCTCTCGCCATCCCTATCCTTCTGAGACCCATCCGGTTCGGACGAAATGGAACCGACGCTAAAAGCATGGCAGACAGCATCTTCCACGATGAGGGTTCCGGCATCCTCTTTGCGTCCATGAAGTATGTCGGCTACGATTACGCGGGAGACATGGAGCGCATGAGGGAAAACCCAAAGGTTCGAGAGTGGTGGGCCATGACTGATGGCTGGCAGGAGTCCTTGGTCGACGGCGCCACCAAGAGCGACGTCGAGGCCGGAGAGCCAGGCTGGTGGAAGCCCGTTGAGGAGGTTTTCCATCTCCCATAGAGCGATCCACGTGTTCTCGTCTTCTTCTTCATCATTTCCAATTGCCAAATAGACCTCCAAAGGGACCCGTGCCATCCTGTCCACCGCCACCTCCTCCACGCCCGCCGTGTCGCCGAGCCTCAGTTCGAATCCACTCCTCAAGGAATTGGCGGTCTGCCATTCTCCTGGCGTCTTGAACCTTGGTCTGCACCTGCGCCTCCTGGGCATCAAAGCTGAGGAGCGTCGGCACCGACGTGATCATGTACGTCATGCCGAAGCCAGCACTCATAATGTCGGGAGAGTCGTACTCGACGGTGCAAAAGGCGATGCCGCCCTCATCCTCGCCAACACCAGACTCAACAAGAGATTGCAGCATCGGTGCGACGACGCGACAGGTTGAACACCAAGATGTAGTCCATAGCGTCAAAAGGGGGGTTCTTGACGACGACGAGATCTGCTGATATGTGTAGAAATCATCTGGCTTGCGGACGCTGGGCATGGTTGGTAAATATTCGGAGCCCGTGTCCGGCACTGGTTGGCTGGCCAGTGAGCATTGGCAAGAGCAAGCGAACTTACGAGGCGTAAATTTGATTCTTGATCTTGCGGTCCTGCGACGTGGAAAACTGTGCGACCGCGGCTGAGACTGAGACTGAGATTGGTGGTGTGTTGACAGGTCGACTGGGGACCTCAACGAAATAGGAGGGGCTTCGAGCGGTCCGACAGGCTCGCGGCACAGTCAGGCGGAGGAGGTGTCTCGCATGCATGACGTCGATGAAGGTGTGCGGTGTGGCTGGGTGTGACTGCGGCGTGAGATGGCGACGTCGGAAGTGTGTTGATCTCTGCAGGCGGGCTTATGGAACTCGATGGCACAGCAGGTGAGGTGCAAGAATCACTGGAAGACCTGGTTTGTACCTATGGTGGAGTGCCTCGCGGTGGGTTGCACGACGGACGGCAATCGATGCATGGCAATGGATGAGGAATGTAGAGGATTGGGCCAGGAAAGCGCGGTTGATTGTCCCTGCCTCGGTGCACCTCAGGTTGCAACTGCCCGGGTATCTGTAAGGCGTGTTGTCGCAGTGATGAGTGGCGGCTGCTGGGAGGGCCAGATGCGCAACGTAAATATGGGGAAAGGACCCCTAACGGAGGGGAGCTAAAGGTGACATTGCGTCATCACGCAGGACATCTCGCACCTTGGACTGTTGAGCATCACAACTCACAGGCGAAATATAGATCTTAGCTGACCTTTGCTTCCAATAAATGGCTCGTATAACACCTTGTGACCGCCCGCCGATACCCCACGCCTCTCACACATGAGACAGAACGCATATGCATCGTCGCCGCCGCATGTCGCCTACGGGTCGTTTAAGGTGAAAGGGGGGACGAACACCTCCATGTGACTTCCAGGCCAAGCATCCCCCAGCTGCTCAAGCCAGAACTCATTCGCACCCCAAGCACTTGGCTATGGAGCCGCTTCGACCGCCGTCCACTCACCGCCGTAGTTCAAGTGGAGGACGACCTGTGCCCGACTGCTCACCCCGCCCAAGCGCTATTGCCTTATGCTTATCTCGTGTCATGGGAAGTGGCAGGCCTGGTAGATGTCGGTGAATTGGGGTCGGTCGATCCCCTAGTTGACACAGACGAGACGGACAAGACAGGCAGGCATGCACAGACGCGGTCTGCCTACCAAGTCTCCCTTCCAACTCCCGAGCCCAGGAAGGGAAGCGTGACCGACTCTCATGCTCGACCAGGTCGGTGTTGCCCGCCCCTACAAATATCCTCGAGATACCTGCCTCCTTCAACTCGTGGGTCGGCCATCTCGAGTCATATTTGCGTGCTCTGTCCGCCTTGCCTACCTGGATGGTCGACTGGCTGTTAGCCTTGGCCTCCCTTCAGCTTCGCATCTCCACATCACCTCTTCGACTCAGCATTTATTTTACCTTCCATCCTTTCGACACTGAACATTCCTAGACACTTGTCCGCCTTTACTTCACATAGCGCTACCACCGGCATCATACACCTCTCGATTCCTATTCAATCGTCTCTCGCGCCACACCTGGGATCCCTACACCTCGAATCACGTTCGCCACACATGATCAGCCTTCTAGCACAACTCCTCGCCGCATGTTAGGATACCAAGCAAGAACGCGCCGTGCTCTGACCTTTGTTGCCGCAATCCTCACCTAGACCGCTATGGCTGAATCGACGGAGAAACTCCGTTGGGGAGGCTGGTTCGGACGCAAGTCCAAGTCTGCCCAGACGCAAGAAACACAGGAGAAGCAAGGTCCTCCAAGATGGAGTATGGGCGTTCTCAACGACCCTCATACTGTTCAGGTCCCAGGTACGTTGTCGTTATTCAAATCGCTCCAATCACTCGCTGATCGCACGTCAAATACTAGGCTCCGTTCTCTTGCTCGCCAGTAACAGGAATGAACCCCTCGGCCTACGTAATGCGCCGGCACGTACCTCTCACTCCTCCATCCCAACCGGATTCTTCGATCCCGACTCAACGCCGCCGGCGACCGCCCGTCGCTCTTCCTCGCATGGCCCAGCCGTTGACGAAACGAAAAAGACAAAAGATGGCAAGATCATTTTAGAGCCTCAGCCGGAGGACTCGGCAAACGACCCCCTGAACTGGCCTGCCTGGCGTCGCGATACTGCCCTATTCTCTCTAGGCTTCTACTGCTTGATCGGTGGCGGCATTACACCCCTTCTGGCCGCTGGGTTTTACGACGTAGCCGACGAGTACAAAGTTAGTGTCGAAGACGTCTCGTTGACTACCGGCTTGTACATGATGGGCATGGGCCTCGGGTCTGTTGTCGCTTCTCCTACCGCCATCTTGTGGGGGAAACGTCCGGTCTACCTCGCAAGCGCCATCCTTTTGGTCGTCTCTTCGATCTGGTGTGCTCTTTCACCCAATTTCGCTTCCCTCATCGTGGCCAGAATTGTTCAGGGTATCGCTGTCAGCCCTGTTGAATGCCTGCCTTCAGCCACCATCGCAGAAATCTTTTTCCTGCACGAGAGGGCGTACCGCATCGGTATTTACACCTTGCTTCTCCTAGGTGGCAAGAACCTCGTCCCATTGGTGAGCGCTGTCATCATGCAGAGCCTGGATTGGCGATGGGTTTTCTGGTAAGCATCATCTCACTTCATCTGGCGGCGGCGCCAACGACTGGCTCCTCAGGTTGAGCATGTATTTGAGATCGAGTCTGACAATGTGTGTAGGATCGTGGCCATCATCGTTGCTGTTTGGTTCTTCGCCCTTTTCTTGTTTGTCCCAGAAACATTCTGGGACCGGACACCTCACCCTAAATCCAGGAAGCCATCTAGACGGCCAAGCTTTATTCGCCGGCTGTCGTCGCAGCGACACGTACCCCAGCAGCCTGCGCCGAAAGCGGCGATTGATGACACGGCAAACTCATCAGAGCCCCACGTTGATGTTGGCCCGGCTTCTCCATCCGTCGCAACACCCATTGGCAAGAACCTTCATGTGGGATTCGCTCCTAATAACACGGATGAACGAGCAGGTGAACCAGATGTCCTCAACGACACCGTGCCGAAAACGTCAACTACTGGGCTGTCTACTCCTGAAGATGACGATCCTAGGCCAGTTTCTGCCCGCAGTTCCGGGCATCCTACCGGAAATACCGCCTTTGATGCGCAACGAGCGGAGTCACCTCACCATGGCTCTACCTCAGGCTCAGATTACTTTGCACGGGGACCTGGGATTGAGAGCGAAAAGTTTCCTACAACGGGGGCAAACTCGAGAGCACCTCCGAAATCTACTGCCTACACCCACACTCTTCGCCACCAACCCGCAAGATCTTTTGGGGAACAGCTCAAGCCATGGAATGGTCGACTCAATCACGACAGGTGGCTAAAAGTCATGATTCGTCCTTTTATTCTTTTCGCATATCCCTCTGTGCTCTGGTCCACCGTCATATACTCTTGCTCGGTCGGGTGGCTCATTGTCATCTCGGAGACAATGAGCATGATCTACCGAACATCCGACTCGTACAACTTTACGGCCCTCCAAACTGGTCTTGTGTACATTTCGCCCTTCGTCGGCGGCATTCTGGGAACTGCTGTGGCGGGTAAAGTCAGCGACATCATCGTTAGGGCGATGGCTCGTCGCAACGGAGGCCTTTACGAGCCGGAGTTCCGCCTTGTTATGGCCATTCCTATTCTCATCAGCACCGTCATAGGATTGATGGGTTTCGGCTGGTCAGCGGAAGAACGTGATCATTGGATGGTGCCAACAGTCTTTTTCGGAGTTGTGTCATTTGGCTGTTCAATGGGCTCCACGACGTCCATCACATACTGCGTTGACAGTTACCGACAGTATGCCGGGGAGGCTCTGGTCACGCTCAACTTCAGCAAGAACATCCTTCACGGTCTTGTTTTCAGCTTGTTTGTCACACATTGGATGGCATCTGACGGGCCAAAGACCATGTTCATCTGGCTCGGCGTCATTCAGCTGATCTTCTGTCTGTTCTCTATCCCCATGTTCATCTTTGGCAAGCGTGCCCGCATGTGGACTGTGCGAAAGAACTTCATGGAGAAGTTTTAGGTGCTGGTTTGTGAGGCAACACTATATGAAATGGGACAGAGAAGGAGCAAGTCTGTCATAGGGGTTTCTTCTCATGCATATTTGGCGTTACGGATTTTATCCTTTGGCAGGCATTAGCATCAACCGTCCGACGAGACTCGAAGCATCATACACCGGAAGAGGAAGGTGTAGATAGTATTGATGCATGCATACATACCTACATGCATCGGCCCGCGACCTGGCATATACCTACAGTACCTTGATTTCAGAATACAAACAAGACTATCTCTACCGCAGTTGAAGCTTGCCAGTGATTTATCAGTTTTGATATTATTTCACATTGTAGCAATCAGCCAGGTATATTCAGAGGTCATTGACCATGTCATCTCCTGTCTACCCCGCCCAACATGAAAATAAACACATGGCGCTTAATGCCTTGTAGCCCGAAAACTCCTCCAGCCGGCGGCTCCGATCCTTTACACACACATGGGTTGGAGCCATGAGGAATTTCACCGCTAATATTACAAGCCACGGACAGCCCTAGCCTGCTTTGCCCTGTTCTTCGCTCGATCATTGCCGTCTTTCTCACCCGAATGTTTGTTTTCCGTCCTTTCCTTCTCGCCCTGGAGAACATGCCCCTTGCGTTGTCCATCCACGCCTGCCTCGTCTCGCTCAAAGAGAATCATTGTGGGAAGTGAAGGGAAAAGCAGATGGATGACCGGCATGCGTGATGTGATGCATTAGAAAAAGTGTTGTTTGTGGTTCCTTTTGGGGGAAACGGGATGCTAAGCAGGAGCTTTGAGCACAGGCATTCGAATGATGTCGGTGTAATGACCTCCCGAGGGGTAGGACAGGTGTCGAAGAACAATGAGAGGGAAAGGCATGACTTTGTATGTTTGTTTCTGCACGGCCGTGGATGGTGTTTCGCCGAGTTTTATGTACCTACGGTGAGACTATGCGTAGAGGGCTTCGAAGAAGTAGATGAAGCCGAAGAGGAGGAAGGCAAGGGCGCCGCCGATCGTCACTACGCTTGGTGTTAGTCACAAAACAATAAGGCAGAAGAGGAGCAAGTCTCATGGAGTCTTCACTTACCAACTTTCAGGCTGACCTTCCCCGCGATGGCGCGACCTCCGATGACCGCCACGCCGGTGCAGATGCAGTGTCCCGTCGTCGCACCGAGCGTGACCCACCAGTAGTCCTGCCCAGCGGCCATGGCAATGGTCGCGATCTGGGAGCGGTCTCCCCACTCGCCGAGGAAGGTCATGACGAATGTCTGCACCCATGCCGGGCTCAGAAGCAGGGAGGACAAATTTCCGAGTCCCTGGAAGAAGTTGGTCGCGGAGGCGTAGCGGCCGCCCGAGCGGCTGCGGGATCGGCTCGAGGAAGGGGAGCGCGGCGGGGACGGGAAGCGGCTCTTGGAGCGAGACTTGCGATGGTCGCCGTCGTTGAGACCCATCTCGAGGGCGTAGGGGGAGACGGCGTGAGAGTTGCCGCGTCGTCGACCGGCGGCGGCAGTCTCCTTCTCCTTTTCGGCGAGCTCGCGCTCGACTTCGTGGAGTTCCTCGGTGACACCTTCGTTGGGGTCCATAGCCATTCCCTCACGAAGAAGCTTGCCGCCGAAGACAAAGAATAGGCCGGCGGCGGCGAAAGATGTGAGGCGCTTGGGGATGAGGGTCGGCACGGCGTGACCGAGGACTGCGGAGAGAACGGTCATGACGAGCAGAGCGCCAAACGCGGCGGAGAAGACGACCAGGCGATCGTGCTTCATGGCCATCAGGGCGGCAACGAGGAAAGTCTTGTCGCCGACTTCGGAGACGAGGATCATGGTGAGAGAGAGGACGAAGGAGTGGAAAGGCTGGATGATGCCTTCCTCTTCCTCATCGAGCGCGCTCGAGTCCTTGGGGTGTGATTTCGAGATATCTAGGTGGTCTTTGTTCGCAGAGTCGGGGACCGGGGGGGGAACATCGTCTAGCGATTTTGGGAGGTCTGCTGGTTTCTGTAGGGAAAAGAAAGGTTAGCATGCGCCATTGGGATGCTACGAGCACAGGAGCCCAGGGGAAGGGAAAATGCTCACCTCGAGGCCGGCGACTTCGTCAGCCGTGACATGATCGTGGTCATGTTCCGGGTGATCTCCCCTGGCTGTTCGATCTTCGTCACTGGGGGAGGGCGTCTTGGGCGCTTCTGGAACGTTATCACCCGTCTTGCGCGCCTTATCCTTCTCACTGACGCCGCCTTCGGTGCCAATGGTGCCCTCCTTTGGCCTCTGACGATCACGGTCGTCCATGACGCCGTCGTTTGTTTCGGGAATGCGCTTGCCATTGACGATTGTGGGATCGTCCGGCCTGCCCTCGAGGGGCGGGAGGTCCTTCACGAGGTCATCGGTGTTGTGGTTTCGGTCAACAAAGGGGCCTTGATGAGGCATGCCATCCTTGCCATCGACGGGTGCGCCCTTCGTCCCGATATCCTGTCGCTTGGCGATTTCTGCCATGGGTATCTCTGCGACTACTGCTCGTGCATCGTTTCGGTTCGTATCCTCCGACGCCAAGGCGGCGACGAGGGAGGGAATGAGGAGGAGGATCAGGGGCAAGGGTCGGGACCTGAGCCGCATGATGGGCAGGATTTTTCTCTCAGAGGAATGAATGTGGAAGGAAAGAAAGAAAAGATGAGCAAACCGGAGTGGTGATGAGGCGATGAGGAAAGAAAAGGAGAAAGTTGTTGGGTGCTCGAGTTGACGACCTGGCCTGGCCGTAGTGGTGTGGATGATTACAGGCACCTACCTTACTTACCTACCTGGCTGTCCCCGAAACATTTAGCCAAGCGTCCCAATCTGGTTAGTGGATTAGCTCGCCAGGGCCGTGTCAGCCGCGCCCGCTCTCCTGGATTGAAACCTCCCGATCCACTTTTGTTGACGGATACGCCAGATCCACTTAAACTCTCTTTCTTTCCTTGGCTTCAACATTTCAGTTCCCATGTGTTCACCCGACGTTTCATCACTAGGTATGAACGAGCGTTCGTGCATCGCAGCTAACTACCTTAATTGAGTACCTTACGAAAGCAGCAGTGAGGGCAGTTCATAGGGCTCCATCTACATGTGGGCGGGCTTCGACGGTTGTTCTGTTTCATGTCCCTACACTACACAACTCCCACCAAGATTACTACTACGCGGTAACTATAAGACATTTATTTGATATGTGCTCTGAAGCCTCAGCGATATTCTATGTACGTTACTGGCATCCATCCTTGAGCTGACTCCACTCTTCGGTCATGTAAGGCTTCCTAGGTGCTGTAAACGCTTTCGTAAGGTGTTGGAGGGAAAGCTGTCGAATCTGCAGAATGAAACTTGGTACAGCCCCCCCCCCTGGAGGCGGTCCTCCTTGTGGCAGTCAGTCAAACGTCCAACCGCTCAATCAGCAAGATCGACACACCCATCAAGTGCTTCTTTCTTCACACAATCATTGAATTCATTCTCTCGATAAGAAATTCTAACCCCAGCGCATAACGATCGCACTCATCCGACTTGCACCAGCAGTTTTGCACACCTTCAAAATGCCGACACTGGATACCTGTACTGTCAGACGTATGACATCAGATATTTCCAGGAGTTCAATTCCCTCCAGTGGCAACATCAGGCCTTCGCTGACACCATCATGCCTTCGCCGTCATCTCGGAAATGTCGTGCTCGTCAAACGGATCGACATGAGTGCTGGCGAACTGCCTTGCCGGAATCCGCTTGGCGAACAGCACATCAAGCTCGTGGTATGACCTGTTCCACGTCTCAGGCAGACGGAAGTAACTCCAGACGAAGACGCCGAAGCAAGTCCCGGCCCAGAAGAACCCCGTGTAGCCCTTGAGGTTCCAGGCCTGGGGGTTCATGAAGTACTGCTGAAGCACACCGCCGATGGTGCCCATGATGTTGGACGAATCACGGGCGAGGCAGATTGTCTTTTGTCGGAGGCGCGTGGAGCCCACCTCGGCGGGGAGGGCCCAGCCGAGCTGGCCTGCGGAGAGCTGGAAGATGAAGGTCCACAGCATTGTGAGGCAGGCCTGGGCCATGGCCACTGATGAGTTGGAGGTCCATACGTTGAGGATGCCGATCAGGAGGAGCACGAAGCACATGCCGGCCATTCCCCAGACGTAGATGGTGCGGCGGCCAAGGCGAGGCATCAGGACGAACCAATTGATCAGACAGCCAACCAGAGCCAGGCCAGTGCCGCCGAGAGCAAGAGAGTAAGTGGTGCTAGTGCCGAGCCCCATCTGCGAGAAGAAGTAGGAGCTGTTGTACGCGAAGGCGATGCCGCATAGAATTTGACCCGCGAAGACGACGCAGGCGATCTCGGTGCGGCGGAGTTCGGTACCCTTGAAACAGTCCCAGTAGCTCGTGCCGATTCGGAGCTGCTGCTCGAGATTATTGGTATAGACGATCATGGAGAGCGTCTTGCGCGGGTCGATGGCGGTTGTCTTGGTGGACTGAAGGCGTCGAAGAGAGGCCTCGGCCTCCTCCAACCTGCCCACGCGCACCAGGTACCACGGAGACTCAGGTGAGATGTAGATGAGGGGGATGAGGAAGACGGGCCAGACCCATTGAAGAGCGAACGGGATCCTGTAGCCCCACTGGTCCACGCGCGTGGACAGCCCTTTGAGGATACCGGCGGAGATGAGCTGGCCGATGATGAAACACATGTTGGTGTACGAGGTCATGTACGTGCGCAGCGCGGTAGGCAAAACTTCGGAGGCGTAGGCCGGAGCAGTCGTGGCGAGGATACCCCAGGGCACACCACAGAGGATTTCGCCGATGACCAGCGTGATGAGGTTGGGGGCGAAAAAGACGGGGAAGATGAAGAGCGTCAGAGCGACGAGGGCGCCAATCTGGACACGGCGAGAGCCATACTTGGACACGAGATAGCCGCTCAGGAGACAACCCATGATGGAGCCGACGCTGGCGCCTTGGGATAGACCGGCCTGCCATGCAGGGGTCAACTGGTATCCTGTCGGACTCTGAGGGGTGACTCCAACGTATCGGCCGTACTTGATCAAGAACGAGGCTTTGGGGAGAGATGTCAGTGTCGTCACAGTCTTAGAGAGAGGAGAGGGTAGCCTTACGGTAGGCGAAGAAGTTGGACAAGAGGTTGGTATCATAGCCCTCCATGATGACGCAGGTGGAAGACACGAGCGCCCAGCCGATGGCCTTTGGGTACACACGGATGGCCTCGGCGATCGAAAGTTCGTGGTCATCGGCGGTGCCCTCGAGTGCCGCCTGGTTGAGAACTCTGTCAGTAAGAGTAGTTTTGTTGGCCGCTTCCGCCAGGACCGCCACGGTATCGGCCTTCTCCAAGGCGACGACGTCGGTTTTCTCCATCATGAAGACCGAGTTCTGGATGTCGGGATGTCTTTGGGATGTTTGAGCTTTGTCGTAGGTGTGAAGAGATGAAGAGTGATGCTGCTGTAGCAAGACACGGTTTCTCATGCATTCTGGGCATGGTTTATATAATAAGTTCCTGTGTAAGATGACCTGGTAACGTATCACAACACGCGTCCCATCAGCGGTAGGCCTTCAAGGACTTCACGGTCCGTCCTCGAAGGCAATACCATCGAAGGCATTTCGCGGCCGAGTCATGGCATCCCAGCTGCGAAATGCAAAAACCTTCGCCAAATGGGGATATATTCGGGGGTCGTTTGCAATACCCCGCCGCTTGTGGAGGATATGAGGTGAGGTTCGCGTGAGGAACTGACATGATCCACGGTCTCGCCTGTTGGACGACCCCCTGGCCTCTCCGCAGTTGAGATACAGCTGGTGCTAAAGCCCCGGCCGGGGTCGAGATCAACCCCGCCGATTCGACAGCACCCCAGGGGCAATCGAGACAATTGCGTGCAGTGAAGCGTCCGCATGGCGGGAAGCTCGGCGGGAAACTGGCGCTCTAGACTCGCCCCAACACCTAAAGTTTCCCGGGTCTCTGGCCTGACCAGAGAAATGCACCAAACGCTTGGAATACCTGCTTGACCTTACATTATTAGTGTGTCATGTCGGTCCGACAAAAGTTCTATTCGGACGTTGAAGTCTGAGTCATTTCGGTTTTGTATCTTGGTTCGCGCAACATGTGTGAGAATGGTGAGGGTCAGTCGATGTGACCGGAAAGCTTTGCCATGTGTTCTTCTGCACGGAGTAATTGCGCGGGGCTAGAGTTCTCCGCCATAGCAAGCGGCGCCCTCTTCCCAATAATCCCTGCGCTGGCAAACTCAAGTGACCACGCGGAAGACTCTTGTTTTCTATCACTGTCAGTGTGGTAAATCTGGAGCTCTGAGAGCTGCCCTTTGGGAGTCAATATGGATACCCTACGCCGCACCTTCTCTCGCTATGCATGAACTCAGTGTGGCTCTCAGATGTTGCTGCTCGATGTAGTCGTCATCGAGTCCTCGACTACAGATCATTATGAAGGCGTTGAAAGCGGCGAGCAAGGCGAACGAAACCCTGCATGATGACGAGGTTGCTTGATGCGATATTTTGCGGCTAACATTCACCCTCCTTGCGAAACATGTTGACTGGTGCCGCCGGACCAGTACTTCTGAGATGGGCATGATCATACTTCTTAGCGACAGACAGCGATCAGAACAGCCGCCTGATGCTGTTCGATGTTGCCGTGAAACGCAAAGACCACGATGGACTCGAGTATGACATCAAAGCTTGACTTGATCCTACGTCAAAGTCGTGCCGCAGTCACTTCGAAGTCCACAGTAGGCTCTCTCCCGTCCACCGGGAGGAAGGGGGTGGGGTCCGAGGTCTGGTCTGGTGGATAGCTGTGTCTTGGGAAATCCATCCCATGTTGTTCAACTGGCTCCCGTAACCACAGCGCACCTTTCGATTACAAAACCGCAAAGCATGTCAAATACCCCGGATTCACCTCCAGTCGTCGCTGCGGGCAGAAAGATGGGGTGGCGGGAGTGTTGCGTCCCCAATATCAGACGCATACAGGTTTCGCAACTCAGTGCTAGTGTCCATCTAGCAAGGGCCCGAACTTCCGGGAGGAGACGCGGAGGCCATCAATGCCGGGCTGAGACCTGGTTGCGCCTTCGAACCACTTGTACGCTCAGCGGAATGCGGAATACTTGTCGGAAAACTCCGACGACGAGCCGCCCAGAAGGCCGCTCCGTAGAAGGGCACGACGAACCGTGCGACATGTCCAGTCAAGTCGAAACCGAACATCAATAAGCCTCAGAACAGTATCGGCTGAAGCTGCCAGGCCGTATTGTAGAGAGGCATATCGGGGGACCGACCTCCAATGGCCCCCTCCCTTAACGCTGATAGATCTTGTTGCTGTCACAGCACAAGTTATGTCGGCCTCGAAGAGCTCGATCTGGCTGCTGGGTTTGTTGTGCTTGAAGTATTGGCCGATGAGGTTCGTCCATTTTAGAAGCGACGGCGACAGTGCCAGCGTGGGCAGAGTTGAAGTGGTCCTGGCGGATTGTCGGTACCTGACGGCATACCGGTGCCATATGATACACGTCGCCAAGGTAAATCTTGGTCAATTTGGTAGTTGCACGTTACAGTTGTGATACATGATCCCATGACGGCTGTCGTGTTGTTTCCTACGGGAGGTGTTGAGCGCGAATGAATTATTAGGCTGATGGTTTCTGGGTTGATTGTTACTAAGGTACCTAAGGTCAGGGTCAGGTAAGCAAGCAGCCCACCCCCGGATTGGTCGGCGTCGTGTGGTGCTGCCTCCAGTTCTTCCGAAGTCGATGTCACGCCTTCTCATCTTGCTGACTGCCGTGAGAGGCCTGGCTGTTGACCGAGGGGTTATCATAAGGTAAGGCAGGTACCACCGTACCTACCTAGGTAAGGTAGGTAAGGGGAATATCTGGGCACATTGGTCGGGGCGGCAATAAGGAGGGCGCTTATCTTATCTCCGGCTTGAAGCCGCCCCACCCAAACTTACACCGATCCATGTCGTCACGAAGCTTAGAGATCAGAGCTTCACAATCTCATCAACAGCCCATCCATCTTCCTCAGTATTTATGGCGAGAAGTATCTCTTGAATATCCGAACCAAGTGCCAATCAGTCCATAAGCTCCGTGTCAGGATCTGGAGATTACACGCGGCAGGGTTCCGCGGTTGCCGGCTGTTTCCCCGCCTCTGTTCCGATACGACTGGGGAGCATTAGATACCCTTATTTGATTACCGAGGTCTTCACGACGTGGCCTTACAAACACGATGGAGAACTCCGATAGAAATTCATCCGTCCGTGCCGTTGGTGATGTTCCTCAAGAAGTGGACGAGGAACTTCTTTCCAACTGGTATCTTGAACAGCAGCAGCAAGCCCGAGAATCATCCATGGACTCCGACCAGGATGAGTCTGAAGGCGGTCATCAATACGAGTATGTCTTTGAACATGAACTGGAAGACGGCGACATAGTGGATGATGATTACGAGGACGAAGAACTCGATGGTTAGTTTTATCACCGCTGATTAGCACACACTTGCTAATTCCCTACAAGATACCGAAGATGGTGAAGACGGTGAAGACGGTGAAGACACCGAAACAGAACATGAAGTAGCCGGACTAATGTCAGCAACCGGGGAAGACGACGGAGAAGAAGAGGAGAGTGATGATGCAGATGACACTCTCGATGGCGTTCAGGCCATATTGGGTTTGCATCCTCAACATCTGACATTGATGGTTCCGGTTCTAACGCGCGGTACCTAGATGGGGCAGGCATCGGATGGCTGTCACGAGCACACGTCATGGCACTTCTCAGAGGCAGGAATCTCGGCAGCATTTTGTTCGAAGAGGGAGACGATGGTCAGCTCCGGAGCTTAGGCGCTCGACGCCGACGTGCGCCGCCCGACCCTAATCGTTTCCCTGAAGTGCCCAGCGAGAAGGGCATCGAGCTCATGCACTCCGGCGTCTTTGGGGCTACTGATGTACGCGTCAACAATCAGAAGCAGCTTGCCCGTCGCATCCTTGACCGAGAGCTCGGCTTCGATACCAAAGTCGACCGGCAGAGGAACCAGGATCTCATGGCGCAAAACATGATCCCTTCGACCAAGGCCGAAATGATCGTTCACTATGACTCGCCTGTCTACTCCGGACAGTTTTCCGAGGACGGCAACTTCTTCTACGCTTGTGGCCATGACTTCAAGGTCCGCATGTACGACACGTCAAATCCGTACGACTGGAAATATTACAAGACGGTTGCGTATCCTTTTGGCCAGTGGACGTTGACCGACGCGTCGCTGAGCCCTGACAACAAGTGGCTCGCTTACACGTCGATTAATCCCAGCGTGTGCCTTGCACCTACCGATCCCAACGATAAAGGCGACCCATACACGCTCAATCTTGCCGCCGAAACAGGCGATCACGGACGCTACTACAACTTCGGCATCTGGTCAGTGAGGTTCTCTGGTGATGGCAGAGAGCTTGTTGCTGGCACCAACAGACATTCCATCATCGTCTACGACATCGAATCACGGACAGTGCTGCATAACGTACAAGGCCACGATGATGATGTGAATGCTGTGTGTTTTGCGGATAAGTCCTCACCGCACATAATTTATTCTGGCTCCGACGACACCACGATCAAGGTCTGGGATCGACGAAGTATGGGCGACGGACGACCGGCGGGGGCTTTCATTGGGCACACTGAAGGATTGACATATATCGACAGCAAGGGTGACGGGCGCTACATCTTGAGTAACGGCAAGGACCAAACGATGAAGCTCTGGGACCTGAGGAACGTCATGTCCACCGACAGGTTCCGCGAGCTCAACCCCACGCAGCACACGGCAGACCGAGACTTTGACTACAGAATGGGGATCTATGACGATGACGACTGGGAGCCACACCCGAGCGGCGACAACTCCGTCGTCACGTTCCGTGGTCACAAGGTGTTGCAGACGCTCATCCGGTGCCACTTCTCGCCGCCGTCGAGCACAAACTCACGATACGTCTACTCGGGAAGCCAGGACGGCAAGGTCTGGATCTACAACATGGACGCTACCGTGGCCCGCGTCATCGATGTCAACAAAGCCACCAGGGGCTCGCGGACGTCGCAGAGACGGAGGATGTTTTACTACGATGAGTCTCCGAGCTGGAGGACATGCGTGCGTGACGCGAGCTGGCATCCCAATGCGCCGTTACTCGTCGGTAAGTGCTGCGCCTGTCTCCCCGCCACCTTGACAATGCTGACACAACTCGTAGCGTCGGCCTGGAATGGTACTGGCGCATCGTTCGGCACGTGCAGCGTACATTCGTTTAACGAGGCGGATGATGATGAGGCAGAGCCCAAAATGGGCAGAAGTGTTGATGAGCAGCTCCGAACGCACCCGGATCTCAAAGACTTGTAAGGTAGACAGTCACGGAAGTGTTTCGAATTGGGTTGATTTTTGGATTAATGATACAAGAATGACACACGCGTGCCCTTGTACACTCAGTCAGTGGTGTGACTGAGAACGATGCGCGGATTCAAGAGACACGATTCCTCTTCAAATTATCCCGTATGCGTTGTGGGGGTTTCGCCCCCATCGCGGTGTCCGTTGTTGCTCGTCGAAAGCGTTTCCCATCCAGAGTCCCTCCGTAACCGGGTATAATTTCGGTGGTTTGGCTCGTTAGAAACGGCAATGGAAATGACCCTGCACCCCTTCCTTCCTCTCCGATCTGCCCTCGAGGACCATGCTTATGCGCCGCCGACCAGGATGTTGTTGACGGGGATGTGGATGAGCTTGACCTGTTCTCACATATTAGCCAGGTGGCAGGACAGCTGAGGCATGTGGGTGAAACTTGCGATGTAACCGACGGCTCCCATGATGAGGAAACCGACACCGACGGCCTGCGCGAGCTTCTGGTACTCGGCGCGGTCGGCTGAGGGAGTGTTAGTATGTGGTTTGCGCGCCATGTTCTAGTTCGCGTCGACTCACGCTTGGTGCACCTCCTCATGAACTGGATACCATCCTGAGCGAACTCAGAGGGGACCTCGAGGAACTCCTTGACGGTGTCGGCCATTGTGAGCCCGTGTGTTCGACTGGAGAGGTTGGTGAGGATTGATTGGAAGCTCTGGCGCTGAATAGACGGGGCGGTCGTGGGTATCGTGGATGGGTGAGGGAGAAGATTTGGGTCGGAGGGAAATGCGAGGTGTCCTAGCAATGGATAGTTGTCTCCAAGGGTCCCCAGAAAATGGGGAAGTTGGGCGGAACCAGCTGGTGCTTTGTGGTGAAGCCACATTGCCAGAAATCAGGGGCGGAATAATGCGGCCGTGCTCCGTAGGCGCCACAGATCTCTCCCCAATTGACAGAATATCAGCCACAGGTAAGCCTTGGGTGGGCCTTTGTGGGGGCTTTCAGGAGGCGGGCCCATGCTCACCCCCCCCCTGTTGGCTGTTGACGCCTGGAACAAACGCGACTTCAGCTCACCTGTCTCCATCTGGCTTGGAGCTCCCGAGCTGCCTGAGGAATTCCCATCCGATTCATTGAAACCAACCCTCTGAGCCACCAACTCCGATTCCGAAGCATCGTGAATACGGATATCTCCACAACGCCATAGCCACACTTCGCCAATCAGCACTGTCGACACCGAATCCGGGATTCCTTCAACGGCTCTTCCACTCGACAGTAACCAACTCAGGGCTGCAAATTGACCCAAGTTGGCGTAGGGCAGCAACAGCGAAGTAACTCGAGATTCAGCAGGGTACCATCGCGGGCAGGTGCGCAATAGGCGACAGCTGCGAAGCCTGTCAAGGACTTGGACTTTCGGCAACCTGTTTCGTTTCTCCAGCTTTTGGTTCATCGTCGAACTTTTTACCTACCTACCTGTACCTTACCTAGACCGTCAGGCTCTCGCTGCCAGGAGACCTTTTCGACGTCACAAGAGATCGAAGCACAGAGCTTCCTCTTCGACTTTTTACTCTGAAGGAAACTGAAGGATAGAACCAAAGGACGGGCTTTGGATCAACCATCCCTCCTTCCACTCTGTCCTGTCTGCGGAAAGAGGAGTGTACGTATCATTGCGTCTTTCTGTCTTCTTGTCTCTCTTTGCTCTGCGCAGCCGGGGGTGGTGGCCTTTGGTTTCGTATCATGTCGTTTCGCAATGTTTCTCCCCATGGCTGATCAAAGATGCGTAAAGGCAACAACGGCTCCTGTACCTCAGAACCTAATAACAACCCTGATTGTCCGCTCTCATACAGACCCAGTCACAACACATCAAGATGGCCGACGACGAATTCGAGATCGACATCTACGGCGATGCACCTCAGGAGAACCAGGTGGGACATCACGAGTATGAGGGGGAGCATCATCATCAGCAGCAGCAGCATGATCACCACGACAATCACAACAATAACGAACATCAACAGCACAAGGAAGATCAGGAGCAGTTTGATGATCAGCCATCGTCGGCGCCGCAACAAGGCACCAAGCGCAAGGGCGATGACAGAGTAGTAGACCCCGGCGCCACCAACTCCATAACCGTCTCCGACTTGAACTGGTGGAACACAGACGATGAGATTCGAGGCTGGTCACGTCGGGCGCATTGCGAAGACGAGTTGAAGGACATGACGTTTAGCGAACACAAAGTCAACGGCAAGAGCAAGGGGTAGGTACCACCATCCTGCTAAAATATCCCGGCACGCGCAGTGGCTGACCATGCTGCAGGCAAGTCTACATCGAGTTCACTTCTCAACAAGCTGCGACTGCCACGAAGCACCTTGTCGACAAGCTGGAAGGCAACACACCAGGACAGAAGCGGTACAGCGTCGCCTACTCCAACCCGAACGTGAACCCCTTCCGTACTCTGCCCAAAGACACTTCCAACAGGCAACCTAAGGACAGTCAGGGATCTCGAACGGCGGGTACCTACAACAACGACAACAATCCCAGCATGGGTGGCAACTTCCGAGGCAACTACAGGGGAAGAGGCGGTGCTTTTGTCCCGCGCGGCGGCATGAACCAAAACAACTACAACCGCAACTTCTCCGGCGGCATGGGCGGATACAACCAGAACAACAATATGGGCGGGTACAACAATGGCGGTATGGGTGGAGGCGGCTTCAACAACAGCATGGGCGGCTTCAACCGGGGCGGCTTCGGCGGCGGCATGCGAGGAGGCCCCGGAGGTATGCGCGGAGGGCGCGGCGGCATGAACCAGATGGGGGGGATGCAGATGGGCCCAATGGGTGGAATGCCGATGGGCGGCATGGGCAATCCTATGGGAATGATGGGTGGAGGTATGCAGGGTAAGGATCGCAACGTGCCTTTGGATTATTTCTTACTGACAATCCTTCTTTACAGGCTTCCAGGGGATGCCTCAGCAGTTCAACCCAGGATTTTTCGGCGGCGGCGGCGGTGGCGGTCAGGGAGGCGGCGACTGGGGCAACCCTCATGGCGCCAAGAGGCCTCGCCCGGAGTAAACTTGTTTGCTCTGATGAGGTAGCCGGTCTAAGGATGACTAGCTATCATGGTTTGCAATTCTCAATAGAATTGAGTCTGCGATCTGTACTACTTACTACAACCGTCATGCTCTCAAATAAGCATGGCGATTTGCAATCTCTGGCTTGGGTCGGCGTTGCTATCATCCTGGGTTTTGCTTTCTGATCCATACAATTCCACCGCAGCAGTTTGTCAAGCTTGGAATTTCTTTAGTAGGCATGGCCGACAAGAATGAAGGCCGGTGATCTACACAAGACGAAAATGGACATAATTTCACACGAGCAGATATGAGTTGAAGTGTGTTAAGTCTTCATCTGAGTTTGATACTCATTAGTTGGGACTCATTGCGTTAATCTGCCTATCGCAGCTCCGATGATGGATTGTATTTGGCGCCACCGTTGCACAATCAAGTCCCTCTGGAACGCCTCACCGACACTGTCCATGGCCTCGACCTCCTTGATCGTGCCCTCTATCTGCTCCTCGTACTCCTCTAGCATAGTCTTCAACTCTGCGTCCACCTGCCATTGCGCCCCCTCCCCCTCGTCGCGCCCCTCGGCGAAAGTCCTCCACACCCACTCGGGCACGACGAGGCTTCTAATGGCGACCTGCGTCCTGAAGCACACCATCTCGGCGTCGAGCACGTAGCGGCCCCAAAACCCTGCGTCCTCGAGGTCCCGCCTGCGCGTCGCGGGCTTCCGGAGGCGCGGCAGCAGCAGGTCGTCGAGCGAGGCCTCGTCCCACTCGTTGGAGGCGCCCTCGAGGATGAAGCCGTACTCAACGAGGAGGAAGTCGTTGCTGTGGCGGCCGTAGCAGATGGGTATCTCGGCGCCGCGTGGGTATGCGGATTTGGCGGTGACGGTGTAGGCGACGTCTGAGAAGGAGACGCCGCAGCCGCGGGCGGCGTGGTTGAAGAGGTCGGCAACGGGCTGCAGGGAGAGGTGGTCCGCCTTGGGCAGCTTGGCGGTGGTGGGTGAGGTATGGTAAAAGGTACGCGAGTTGACGAGAAGCCAGGCGTGCTTGTAATTCGACTTGTCGAGGCCCGGCACGGCGGCGGCGCACGCGGAGAAGTCCTTCTCGAAGTTTGACTTTTGCTGCTTCAGGAGGTCGCGGGCGGCTGGGGGGAGGTGATGGTGCAGGCGCTCGTCCCAGGTCAGGGGCAGTGTGGCGATGTCTTCGCGAGAGGGGAGAACGGCTCGCCAGGGGGCAGGATAGGAGGAGGCATCAGTGGCTAGATCGAGCGCGAGCAGGGCATGAACGGTGGTGTCTGGGGGAGGGGGGAGCTTCTTCCGTAGTGTCGGAGGGAGATCTTCCAAGGTCTTGATGGCTGACACGGGAACCTCAAGAATCGTTTCGCCTTCTTTGATGGCACGGGTCGAGATGAGACCTATACCGCGGCCAGGGAAGGCGTTAGGGCTGATGCCGTTGAGGACGATATTTTGGGTTTTAGACCAGTCCAAAAGGTCATGGATGGGGTCAGACATGGTTTGTTTGATAAATGTTGGCTGTTGTGTTGAGTGGATGAGTCCTCGGCGCTGATTTTGCCTACCTAGGTAGGTAGGTACCTAGGTAAGGTAGTTAGACCTGATTCTTCTTGATTCGACCTTCCAAGCGCCGCGAGCCCCGACTTGGTAGAGGTGAGAGACAGTTTTTTTGAAAGCTTTTTTGGAAAGTAGGTGCTGGGCCTCTAGATCAAGAAGGATAACACTGTGACAAAGTTGAGTTGCGACGATGATACCATCGGCCTGGCTTTAAGACTCATCATGAGTTGAATGCGGTTCCGACATTCTGTATCACCGGAAACAACCCGATAAGTGGAGTCCCGACAAGTGTCCCTTCATTGGTGAATTGGACCCGCAGTCGGGGCCTTTCCGCACCGACCTTCCGTGACCTCATGAATTGACGATTGCCCGAAGGTGGAAGCTTCCTGGTCCGTGACATGCTTCACAGCAGTCGTACGACGGCATCGCATCCCTTCTCGCGAAGGCTATTCCCGACAGCGCGCGACAATATCACTGGCGACATTCATGATGAAGTCTGTCTGCAAGCTTCCAGCGGCTACAAATGCCCGCCATGTCGTCCGCGCTGTCACATGCGCGTCCTGCAACTCGACCTCTCGACCGTTTTCTGTTCTGAACCGCCCCCCGCCAAACTATCCCGGCCATGTGCCGCTGACGACGATCGAGCGCACCAGTTTGGCCATTGGTTCCGGTCTCATGTCTCTGGTTGACCCACGACGCGGAGGTAAGGTTTTCTGCATCGCATGACCGTCTGCCAGCGCCTCTGACTTTCGCCTTTTCCCCTTAGACCTCATTGCCACTGTTGGCGAAACGACCGCGACGCCCTACTTTCTTCCCCGCCTCCGCGACGCCATGCTGGCTAATCCCACTGGTCGCCGCATCCTCCGTGACCGCCCACGCCTTACTTCGACGTCCCTGAACCTCGAGCGCCTCCGCAGCCTTCCCGAGAACACCGTCGGCCGCGCCTACGTCGGCTGGCTCGACCGCGAGGGCGTCTCTCCTGATACGCGCGCTGCCGTGCGTTACATTGACGACGAGGAGTGCGCCTACGTCATGCAGCGCTACCGCGAGTGTCACGACTTCTACCACGCCCTGACCGGCCTGCCCGTCTATCGTGAGGGTGAGGTCGCGCTCAAGGCTTTCGAGTTCATGAACACCCTGATCCCCATGACGGGCTTGGCTGTTGCGAGCTATTTCACCATGAAGAAGAGCGAGAGGGCGCGCTTCCGCAGCATATACGGGCCCTGGGCTTTGCGGAACGGGAGCAGGGCGAAGGAGGTGATCAATGTATACTGGGAGGAGAAGCTGGAAAGCGACGTGGGTGAGTTGAGGGCAGAGCTCGGCATCGAGACACCACCGGATCTGAGGGACATCAGGAAGACGGAGAGGGAGGCCCGAAAGAAGGCGAAAGAGGACGCGGCGAGGTTGAACGGTTCGATGAGCAGCAGCTCGTAGGGCGGGAAGGTCGAGGAAATTGTACATCAGTCCACTTGTAACTTTTTTTGTTTGACAAAGCAAACCCGACATGGCGTCTGCGACCATCACAGACAGCAGCGACACTTTCAACTCAAACCCCGCAGAAACAAACGCCGTTACGCCCTGACCCTGGTATCTCCAAATTCGTCATCGGCGCTCTCGTGGGACAATGGTGGCCTACAGATCGAACAGGTCGTCATCGTCGTCATCCCACCCTTTGCGCCGGCTGACGACGATCTTCTCCTCCTCCTGCTTGTCCGCCACGGCGTTCAGGAGTTCCTTGAGCTGCGCTTCGGTCACCTTGGACTGGAGCTGGCCAGACTGTGCCAGCATGATGAGACGGTTCTCGACCTCGGTGGCGCGCTGTTCCTTGACGAGGCGGATGCGGCCCAGGCGGTCCGCGGCCTCGGGGTGCAGGATCTGGCCGAGAATGTGTTGGCGCGCTTCGTTTTCCTGCTGTCTTTGGGAGCTTTGTTAGCTTTCGTCGCTAGGATGCATTGGCGTTACGAGAAAGGGGACAGCGTACTGTCTTTGCTCAGCTTGCTCCTGCTTGCCACCGCCGCTACCGATGCCAACACCACCCCCACCACCGCTGTTGCTGCCTCCCTGAGCCTTGAGCTGCTCGAGGCGGGCCTTACGGATCTTCCATCAAGTCAGCCTTGACGTCTCTGCACAGCTTGACCTTGAAGCTAACTGACCTGGTCAAGCTCCGAATCATCCATGTTTCGGGATCTCTCAATGTGTCTAGCGATGCGATTCGTTTCCTTGCGTCGAGGGATGAGTTGAATGGTCCGCTTGCTCCAATGATCGTTGCTTGTGAGTGACGTTGACAGGCTTTTGAGCTTGCCCCTCTTCGTGAAGCCAGCCCCTCCAAGTATCGGCAGAACATCGGTCTCGAGCTGGCGGGCCAAGGTGCGACCTTACAGCACTGTGAGAACCCCGGACTTCCACTAGCGCGGGGTCTGTTCCGGTCCGTGCGCGTTTGCACCGTCGCTGGTAGTGGCAGTCGCGTCTGGACGATGCATTGGACCGCGTTGGCGCATACATTGGCTACCTACTTTAGCTACCTTACTAAGTATATGCTTTCCCAAGTCCGGTAAACCTTCAACATCCATTAACAGTAAAATCCAACCACAGGCCCACGCAGCTCATGCCGAGATACATGACGACCAAGACCGAACCGACACGCAACATCGGAATTACATTGCTTACCTGGCCAACAACACGTTGAAGAGCGCATCCGACCACGCATGATGGACTCGTCCGTCGCCTCGACACCGCGGGGCCTCCCCCGTCGATACGATGCGACACCTTCAGCGGCGACCCCCAGCCTCCGTCTGCGCGCGCAAAGTCACGAACCTCCTTCGAGCCATCGCCTCTTCCGTACACCCAGGCAACCGCCAAGGGAACATCTTGACAGCTCAACACACAAGGGTTACTCCGCCTCTGTGAGAAAGAACAACAATGCACCAACACCACATGCCAAAGCAGCGTCGAAATATCTCGATCAGCGGCGAGCAGCCATGACGCCAGGCCGGCGGCGCCAGAGCGTTGGTATCCGGCGTCGAGAATCGATTTTCGACCACTTGAGGGCGCTGAGCCATGCCCTGGCGCCCCGGTCGAAGCCCGTCGAGACGTCATCTTCACCACAGGATGGCCCCTCCAAGGTCAGGCGCTCAACACGAGCCGTGCACGAGGAAGATGAGGACGAACTCCCTATAGACAGGCCAGAAATGACGCTTCCCCTCGACATGGACGACGACTCGGACCTGGTACCGCCACGCTCTTCCATCCTGGAAGACCCCACTCTGGAACTTCCACGGCGAGCCTACAGTGAAGCACCATCACGGCTGTCCCTTGCTAGTGGACGCTTGTCCGAGTTTTACAACGTGAGGGATGCTTTGAGTGACGAAGACTCGCCCGGACAGGGTTTTTTCCCATCGATGGATGGGGATGAAGGCATGGAGGACATGGTGCCTGAAGACGCCACCTTTGAACGGTAAGTGAAACTGGCATAGCCCCGCGCCCCCTTCGCCCTACAGGCTGCTGACGAAATCCAAGTATCGACGATGAGCGCCGTGAGGCTCTCGGTAGCCGGCCAAGCGACTTTGGCTTTGCAATACCGCAGGATGCGGACCCAGAACCCTCCACTTTCATCATGGGCCTGGGCGCACAGAGCTCACCTACCCGGCCTGTCGATGTTGTGCCCGAGGAAATGGAAGAAACTAACATAGGCCCTGGAATGATGGACGAACCCATAACCCTCGCGGAAACTACCCTCGATCTCTTGGAAGACAATGATGACCAACCTGAGCCATTTGGAGAACCATCAGAAGACGAAGCAGTGGAAGAGGACCCACCGGATGCTGATGTTACGGCCCGCAGCCAGCTCGACAGCAAGCCGCGGACTCACCGAGTGGGAAAGGCAGGCTGGAAGAGGTCAAAACATGGCCACCCATACCCCCCTTTCCCCTCCACGGTAGTCAAGCGGGTAGCCGAGCAGTTCGCGCGGACCAGTGGCATATCCAACCCCCGTATCGGCAAAGACACCCTGGCGGCCCTGCAGCAAGCAACCGACTGGTTCCTCGAGCAGGTCTCTGAAGACCTGGGCGCATACGCGGCGCATGCTGGCAGGAGGACAATCAACGAGAGCGACATGGAGCTTGTGATGAAGAGGCAAGTTTGGGTATCAATCATACTATACAGGTTTCCATTATCTAACACTGGTATACAGACAACGTCAGACCAACGAGACGACCTCGACATTTTCGTTGGCGACACAATATCTCCCGGCGGAGCTGGTGCGTGAGATTCGCATGCCGCTCCCTGTGATACCCAAGAAGCGCCGCCGGACGGGCCGTGCCGAAGAACAAGACGAAACAGAAGTGGCGTGATGCTTTGGAGGACCGGACTACCAGTTTTTACTCATGCGTACGCGCCTTGAGATGTCTGACGAGGGCTTCTTCGCCACCATGTACAACATGATGGACGTTGCCAGGCAGAGCCCATACCTGTGAAGTATCAGGACACGAATATGGGAGAAAGGGACTGCCTATCGTGCGCTTACCAGGTAAAGATGTACTGAGCGTGGGTATTGCGGAGATTCACCTCGGCCGCACGGCCAATGGGAATGCCCTTGCTTTGGAGTTCAATGAAGCGGAGATACTCGGGTTCTGCAGACGTTAGCAAGGCTCTCTGAGAGAGAGCTCGGCAGGAGTCTTGGCGTACCCATGGTGGCCTCAATCCACACCGGCTGGCTCCCTGTAAGGGCAGCCATCTGTCTGACGTCGGGAAAATAGAACTCCCACTTGTCGGGACGATTTTCAGGCGTGAACATGTTCTTCTTCCACGGCTCCCTCAACAGGCCCTCAACCGTGATCTCTTCCGTGGGCAGGGCCTCTGCGCTCCTCGCCCTTTGGTCGCCCATCTTCTTGCTGATCCAGCCCCTGTTCACCAGCACGGTACTGCCGTCGCCCTCGCGCTCCAGCGGCGTGACAACCATATAGCCCTGCTCGCCATCGCGCATGCGCGGTCCGATGAGCATCTCTCGGTCGTGCCTCAGGCGGCCCGTGGCGTACACGCGGCGGTAGTCGAACTCTGCGACAGCGTCGGGGTCGATCTGGGGCGGCAGAGGTAGAGGCTCGCGTACGAGGCGGTCCTCGAGGCGGGCGACGAGCTCCGACTTCCACCCGAGGCGCTGGACCTGCCATGTGCCGAGGAAGAAGGCCGTAACGGGGATGATGGCGAGGAAGAAGAGGCCGACACGGGAGCGGTTGCCGCCGGAGCGCATGAGGGTGGCGGGGTTGTCGACAACGGAGAAGAATTCGCCGGGCGCGGAGTTGTCAGACTCGGATCCCTTGTTCTTATCCTTGGGTTCGAGGCGGCGCGGGGTGGTGCAGAATGTGCGGATCGGGGTGGCTTGCCAAGGCACAATGGGGCCACGGGCTCGGGCTTTGAGGACCCAATCACTTGGTGCTAGGCATTCTTTCCCTTTTGCTGCCCTGGCGAACAGTCTCAAAGGGGCTGCTGAGGACGTCATGGTGGTGCTGGTGGACGTCGATGTTGTGGTGTGAGCATGGCATCTGCTTCAAAGATCGAAGCCGTCATTGGTGATGGATGCATCAATGCACAATGCGCAATGCACCTTTCCGATGAAGCTCTGACCATATGCGTTTGGCGGGGCTAGCGGAGAGCTCCAGCTCATCTGTCCAATGGGAAACTTGCCAAAGAGACCAGTCGACAGGGGTCACGATGCATGGATCAGGACAGCATCATCTGGGCAGGCATCGACGTAGCTCACCATCTCACCACACGCCTCAATTCCTTTTGGATTGTACAGAAGAAGAGCGAAACTCCGGATCTTTGGGGAATCTTCCAGTGATATCGATAGTTGAGAGGGATATCGGACCTTTTCAAGCTTCATCGTTCCTCAACATTGAGAGTCATCATCTCATTCCCTCTAGTCAGCACCCCCAGGTACCAGCACCGACCGTATCAGCCGATCGCCAGAGGGCCCCTCCCAAAAGCAAGGGTTACCAGCATTCATCCTCCCACATCAGCGTCGTCATGTTTTTCGAGGGCAGTCTTCAAGAAGGCATCGCCGCCGCCCTTCTGCAGGGCAAGCCCGTGGCATGCTTCGTGACAGGTATCCTATGGCCACCTCTTGACTCTTGTAAGGACCTCACACTTATGTGTATCACAGATGACGGAGAGGAAAGCCAGGCATGGCTGAACGACTTCATGCAGGATCCAGCGGTCAATGATCTATTGAGTAACCAAGCTATTCTCATGAGGCTCCAAGCCGCCTCAGAAGAGGCTGGTCATCTAGCCGCCATCTTCCCGTTGCCCAAGACGCCCACAATGGTCATCATTAAGAATGGTGACCTCAAGGGCTACATCACATCCGGCTCTTCCAAAGCAGACTTCATCCAGAGGGTTTCTCAATCTTTCAGCGCATCCTCAACTACCACGCAATCGCAGGCATCATCTGCCTCCACACCCCCCTCTCTCCAAACTCGATCTCAACCTCAGCAACCCTCCACCCCATCGTCCAGCTCTTCCGGCGGAGCCCCAACGCCTACACAAGACGAGAGCAACAGCGCCGCCCTCCGTGCCGTCATGGCCGAGCGCCGCGCCCGTCTTGAAGCCCGCCGTCTCGAAGAGGAACGCAACGCAAAGGAAACCCGCGCCGCCCGCGCCGCCGCCGCCGCAACCGATCCCGCACCCGAAGCCGTCGAGAAGCGCCGCCGCGCCGAGGCCCTGAAGAAGCAGCGCCAGGACGCCGCCGACGAGCGCAACCGCATCCTTCGCCGCATCGAGGACGACAAGCTGGAGCGCCAGGCTCGCTCCGCCGCCGCACGCGAGCCCAAGCTCGGCGACGTCGCCGCCTCCCTGGCGAGCGCCGAGTCGAGCTCCATGAAGCCCGCCGGCGGACAGGCAGCGATTCAGGTGCGGCTCTTTGACGGCTCGTCGCTGCGGACGCGGTTCGAGAGCTCCGAGACGACGCTCAAGGACGCCGTGCGCAGGTGGGTGGACGAGAAGCGCACAGACGGCAATGAGCCCTACACGTTCAAGATTGTGCTGGCGCCGCCGCAGCCCAGCCGGCGCGTAGACGAGACGGAGGAGGGCAAGACACTCGCGGATCTGGGCCTGGCGCCGAGCGCGACGCTGATGCTGGCGCCTGTGAAGAAGTACGTCGAGGCGTATCAAGCGCCGCGCGGCGGGCTGCTCAAGCTGCCGCTTGTCGTCTTTGGCTACGTGATCGGACTGCTCGCTTGGTTGTGGGGTCTCGTGAGGGGCATGTTCTCCGGGTCGAGTGCCGGCCGCGCAGAACGGGAGAGAGCGAAGGAGGAGAAGGAGAGGGAGGAGGCGGAGGCGCAGGCTGCTCAGGTCAGAGAGCAGCGGAAGGGCAAATTTTCCCAACTCGCGAGCCTCAACCAGAGTGACCAGCAGCTCTACAATGGGAACTCGGTAGGCAATATCCTCCCTTCACAAGCAAGACGGACGAGCAACACACTGACGAGAGTAGCTGAACTTCGAGCCGAGGCCGGACGAAGAGGAGACGTAATTGTAGGGTCGGCGTCGATTGCAGCGGCACAGGACAAGGGCATTTTTTATGGGAATGGGTATTACTCGATCGGGGAGCGGAATGTCCTGTATTGTACACCGGGAGAGATGTAATATCTGGCAGATTACCGTTCACGTCGTCATGCCAGCAACAATGTGCGAAGAATTACTACCTGTTTTCCAAGGCTTCCAGTCTTCGTGCATCTATCGTACAACCCACATGCGCCCACCTCATCGCCCTTCTAGTAGTTGCTGGCAGCGGCCTGGCAGGCTTTCTGTACGCACGACGTGGTTAGCATCTCTCGTTCCTCTACTTCGTGTTGGCTTAGAGACATACCAGCTGCTCGAGGTACCAGTTGCAGATCTGCATGTTGCCGGACTGCTCGTCCATGCACTTGGTGAACTGCTGCAGAGCGGGTTGGCAGTTGTTGGCGCCGTACTCCTGGCTCGGGGCGGTCTGCTGCTGCGTGGCCTGGACCTGGTTCTGCTCGGCGGGAGCGGCGGAGGAGCCGCCACCGAAGAAGCCGCCGATGGCGTGGCCGACAGAGGAGCCGATCGCGACACCACTGGTAAGATTCTGTTAGCTGTGTTCCTCACCAAGCGCTGCGGTCCAGCCGAGGGCCAAAATGAAGGACTTCGGAGGTCTGGGAAAAGGACGTACGCAGCGGTGCTGGCCATTTGGCCGAAGAGACCGGGACCCTGGCTAGGAGCGGCGGCGGCCGGGGGAGGAGCGGCGGCGTGGGGAGGAGGCGCGGCCATGGTCGTCGCTGGGCGAGTCTGCTGGGGGGCAGGCGCGGGCTTGGAGGCAACAGTAGGGCGCGAAGGGGCGGAGCGGCCGCCGGAGGATCGTGTGGCGCGAGGCATATTGGCTGATTGTGTGTGAGGTGGGAGGACAGTAGGATAGAGTGGTTGAGTGATGATGCGGGAAGGAAATGTATGGTAAGGTCGCAACGATCGTTTGGAAATATGGATTTGTTAAGAAACGGACGGCCAGAGAAGATGCTGGACACGAAGCTCGGCTTTGGAGGCGCAAGAGGGTCCTTGGTGGCCGACTGGCCAATCGGCTGGCAGTTAATGTTGATTTTTCGACTCTCTGGGGTAGGGACCCCTGCTTATGCATTTATAGGGTTACGTGCATATGGTGTGTGATTTTGTAAGGTACATTAGTTTATGATCTTGCCTCTGGTCTCCTCATGGCCATTATACTCATCCGTTACCTTCGTCGCAAGCTTGAGAGCTTCCATGCTCCATGGCAATCAGCCGTGGTACCGCCTGACGAGGTCATGGTTGAGCCACGACCTTGACAGAAACTTCATCAGCGTGCTTGCTGGCCCCTCGCTCCGACTCAGGAAGACCGATCATTCAAACTGACCCGACGAGTAGACGGTGTGGACATGCTGTTTGTTCTTCGTGCTGCCTGGTTTCTGCCTGCCTGCAGAGTAGGCCAAGGGTATCATTCATCGCACTCCCCACAACCCAAAAATGAGGTTGGGTTCCCCTCTTCGGAAATCAGCTGTCTTGCCAGAATTTCATCAACAACAGCTCAAGCCTTCCGCTTCTTGTTCTTTTGACGAGTTCCGCCATTTGGCGCAGATGATCCGCCTTTCTGCTTCTTGCCCTGAGTGAAATTGGCGGTGTCATCCTGCGCGGGCCTCTTGCTGTTCTGAATCGAGTTGAGCAAAGCCTTGGCGCGTTCTTCGGCCAGCTTCTCCTCCAGCCTTTGCTTCAGATCTTTGCTATTGCTGCCCTGTAAATCTATCAGCACATCTGAACGGTCGCACTTGTTTACAAGTTTACTCACGAGATCCGCCTTCAAGATACGGGTCGCTGCTTCGGTGTTTACTGATGTGGTGCGTTGCGCGGGGGGGTCTTCAGCTTGCTGAATCTTGGCGAAGTACTGTTTAACTCGCTTGAGCTCAGTCATGACTTCGTGGTTTGCGGCATCAACACCTTGCAAACGGAGAGCGGCTGCCTCGTAGTCAGAAAACGAGTTCGATACTTTGAACGGGCTGCAGGAACTTACAGAAGAGAAGCGATTCGATAGAGTAAGCTGTCAAAGCCATAAGCTTTGCTTTGTCCAGAAGGGGAAGTTCTGAGGACATCTCAGGGAGACCCTTCAGAAGGGGCTCTAGCGACTCTTCAAGGTCATCGATCGTGCTGTCCAATCTCTCCAGGTCGGGACTGATGTTCTTGACATCCATTGTGATTACCTTCAGCTCTTCGTGTCTGGGTTCACCGTTCTTGGTCGTGCTTTTCTTGAACTGTCGTCAATGAGCATGAGGTTGATGAGCGAGTCGAAGCTGCCCGTTTCGAAGTGAAATTTCACTTTGAGATCCTATGCAATACTGGGGAGAGGGATGCACATAAACGGGTTCATTTTTCGCAAATGCGGTATCCGAGTTAGTCAGCTTGGATGGCACTGGCGGGAATTGACGGTACCAATGCATCCGTCGCGTGGGTTTGAGCAGAAAATGTCCCCGTCACTGACCTCCTAAATTTCGATCTATGATAGGGACCTACTACTCGCCTCCCACATTGCGGTCACAAACCTTCTACTTTCTTTCCTTCCACATGTAGCGTTACCCTATCGACCGATCGTAAGCCTCCTCGGTCACATATTGTTGCGCTCCAGTCTCGATATTCCCTCTTCCAGAGCCACGGCTCGATGCCGACTCCCCTTTGAACCCGACAACCTCAGACCTTTGCCACCGTGGCTACCGCCGTGGCTAGACTATCCCGACCGCGGCTTCTTGCCCGGATACCTCACACATACGCAGGATGGAGCCAAGGTAGCCTGTCCGTGGGCTGGGGAGCCATCAGACGCGTCTCAGTAGGCGCATCGCGAAGCCCAACACTGGGATCCGGCCATCCACCGGCCGCTATCTCTCCCGGCAAGATCGCGCCGAAAGAGATGGCCGCTACCGTCCCGGGTGCAGCAACAATAGGCATCACGCATGAGAAGAAGGAGGGCTTCAAGAAGGTACTGGGCATTATGCCCGAGCAGAACGACCAGGAGCTCTACGCCATCTTCCGCGCCGATTCCTTGAACCGATTCTACGTTCCAGCAGTCATGATGGGCCATGAGGAGCCGGCGCCTCCGTCTTCCAGAACTGTCCACATACTCGGTTCCGACTCGAGGTCGAAATTCCTGTCACACTCTCTCTACGGTGTGTACGATTCAATACAGGCCATTAACTCGGGCAACGAGAGCCCATTCCACCAGAAGAACGATTACAGAAACGTTTCTGGCAACACGCGAAAACAGCGCCACCGGTCGTCCAGGTCACAACACTGGATCGACGGAAACGCAGGGATCGCCCAATCCAAGGGCGTGGAGAAGGACGCCAACGATGGACACATCAGTAATTTGGTCGTCGCCGGCCCCCCGAGCCACACGGTCAAGCTACTGGAGCAGGTCAAGCATCGTGTTGACGACAGAACTGCAATCTGCCTGATGCAAGACGGACTAGGCATAGCCGAGGCCGCGAACAACGAGGTCTTTACCAACCCAGATGCCCGCCCTTCCATCGTCCTCGGCCACATGAGTCACGCTCTCGCCATGGACCGCCGCCGCGATGCGGTTCGCTCTCAAGACCCCAACTTCGAGACGGCCTTGACCTCCGTACGTCCCTACCTCGGCCGCGAGCGCAGAGATCACCACCACCAGCTGGATGCGTCGAGCGAGAAGTGGTTGCGCACGCAGGGCATGCTCTCAAAGTTCGCGGCGGCGTCCGATCTGCGGGCGCGCGGCCTGCCGCTCGACAGCTGGCTCACACTCAAGATCCCCTCCCTTATGTTCTCCTCCGTCGTCGACCCGATCTGCGTGTTGCTCGACTGCCGCTACGAGCAGCTTCTGTACAACCCGACAGCGAACCGCCTCATCGGCCAGCTTCTCGACGAGATCGCAAACGTCGTCGAGCGCATGCCTGAGCTTGGACGCGCGTCGCCTGCCCTACAGGCGGCGCTCCGGGGCGAGGGTATGCGCAAGAGTACCATCGGCCGGCTGAGGGGCAAGAAGGGCTCACCGAGCCAGATGGTGACGCAGATTGAACGCGGTCAGCTGACGGACATTGATTACCTGAACGGGTACTTCATCCAGCGGGGCAAGAGGCTGGGCGTTGACATGCCGGCGAACGAGATGGTGGTGGGGATGGTCAAGGCAAAGCACAAGGCCCAGCTGCAGAAGTTGAGATCGTACATCCCCATGGAGATGACTTCCAGGCTGTAGCGTTGCTTTCACATGTATACTTTCTACGTAGACGGGCTTGGGGGATGGAGCATATGTATCATGATAATAAGAGCTCTGATTGATAGGTTCCAACGGATCAAGTGTACAAAGTGGTCTGATGCTGGTCACCCGAAGCGCATGACTGTACCTCGAGAGGCAGCGATGGCGGGTTCGGGTTTTGAAGGTACCCTCGCCTTATCGAGAAACTCAACCGAAAGATGGCTTTGACGGACTTAGCCTTATGTGATCCGGTTCGTAACGCCCCTCCGCGCAGTCAGCGGCATCGGCTTTCCACATCGTCATACGCCGGCATCTCCACACGCCAACAAAGCCTCGATTTGGCTTGGCCACAATGGCACCCGGGCCCCCACGGCTTCCATGCCAACCTAGCATTAAATCCGACTGCCCAAATTGACTCCTATTTGCTGATCCACCAGATCTTGCGTCGGTCAGCCTGACATGATCCCAAATGGTCTCGAAGATGGGAGGGGAGAGAGGACCCGCCGGACTTAAAAACGTCCGTGGCACACAAACTCCGTGGCCGAATACGTCCATGGAACCCACCGATAACTATAAGCCTGCCTGTCACCACGGCTCTCTGAAGGGCTCGATCTGCTACATGGATCAACCGAGATACAACAATGTGAGTACTGTCTTGTTGACAACACTATGGACTGCAAGATGCTCCGGCGTAACAATTACACAGGCACGTCGCCTTTCTTTGAAGACCGGTCTTGATCCGATCTCGCACTCACCATGGCCACCGGGAGAAATCTGATCCTTCTGACGGGGGCAACCGGCTTCATTGGTTTCAGAGTCTTAGTAGAGGCTCTGAAGGCAGGTTATGCTGTCCGCTGTGCCATTCGCTCGAGTCAAGCCATCAAGGCCATCCTCTCGACGCCCAGCATCAGAGCTCTGAAGCCGAGCGAGCACCAGCTGTACTGGACCTTCGTCCCGGACATGGCAGTCCCCGGGGCTTACGATGAGGCCGTCAAAGGGGTTAAGTTCATCATCCACTGCGCGGCGCCTACGTCCAACACAGAAGTGAAGGAGTTGGCACCCACCAAGGGCAACGAGATGCAGGTGCAGACAGCGATCAACAGCATGTGCTGGCTGCTCCAGAGCGCGTACAAGGCGAACCCGAGCACGGTCCTACGTATTGTCATCACGAGTTCGATCGCCGCCATCCTGCCTCCCGCCTACTTCCAGGGCCAGGGAGAGACGTCTGGGCCAGTCTTTGATGCCGAGAGCCGGATGCCCACGCCTCCTGCACCCTTCGCGTCAGGGTTCGGCCCGCACGCCGCTAGCAAGGTTGCGGCACTGAACGCGTCCGAGAGTTGGGTGCGACACTTTCGGCCGCCTTTCGACCTCGTCTCCATCATGCCAGCGTGGGTCTGGGGCCGTAACGAGCTCGCAACCACGGCAAAGCAAGTCGCCAAGGGCTCGAGCGGCGTCCTCATCGAGCTGCTTCGTGGCAATGGTAGCAAAACGCCGCTGAGCGGAGGCTTCATCACGGTCGAGGACCTTGCGAAGGCTCACGTTCTCGTACTCAAGCCTCATATCCCGGGTAACCAGTCGTTCATCCTGTCGGCAGACATGACATGGGAAGATGCCAAGAGCGTGGCCCAGAGGGCCTTCCCGTCTGTCTTTGAGGCGGGCATTTTCCGAATGAATGGCACTCAGGAGTCTGTTCGGATTCCCGTTGACACGAGCAAGACGGAGCGCGTGCTCGGCCTGAGAGTTGGCGGCTTTGACGAAGCTGTTCGAGAAGTGGTGTGCCAATGGATCGAGATCTCGCAAGCGCGCTAGGCTGAGTAGTGTTTCGGTGCCACGGGCCGTGGCCCTACAGAGCAGGTAGCTGTGCTGTGACTTGCAATATGCTGATCACAATTGTTGACACTGGAGATATATTTCCAGCCAGAAACGTACGGGTTTGTGGTCTCCAAACTATCACCAGCTGCCGGAACGAATGAACAGGCGTTGCCCGCCGAATTTGGAGGGTCTGCAATGTTATCATCAGTGAGCTTGCACACGCACAGGGTCTGAGGTGGTTGGTGTCTGTGGCGAGACGGAGGAAACGCCAACGGTAACATGTGACTGACGACAGTGTCTGTGTCTGTGCGAACTGCGTTTTGGCAGGGGGTTCCTGGGGTAGAGAGAATGTTTCGATTCGGCCTCGAGCTGGCCCGTTTCCAGCTGCGGCGTGACACAGGGCCGGAGCCCGTGATTCTGCAGCTTCGAATGACCCCTTTTCAGCGATGGGGTTTCCGGAAACATGGTCAAGTGTTGAATCTAAACGAGCTCATCTTCCAGATTGTTGGATGACTGGTAATGAGGCCTTTGCCAGTCTGGAGAAGCCGATTATCATTTTAGATATAATGCCCACAGTAAGGGCCATCCAAATGACTGGACGTGACGCTGTGGTGCAATATCACTACCCGCCAACACTGGCTAGGGATCCGACAAGAGGGCGAATCAAGACGACAAGCTTGTCGCTCTGAGTCGGAAGAGGGGTATGGACCTTGAAGACCAGTGAGGGGAACGGTTCGGCCGAAACATTCCTCGAGCGTTCCATGACGGAGTCCCACGGAGCCTAGGAGGCCAGAAGCTAGCGGTGATACAAGACGTGCGTCAAGTGGCGCCTGAGCCCGAGACCTCGGCGGCCGGAGCTTTCTACCTCAGTACCTGGCGGCAAGGTAGCGAGAGAAAGAGGGAGAGGCAGCAGGGCAAGGCTGTCAGGCGAGCGAGCGAGCAAGTGGCTCGTGGAAAGGGAGTGCCGCAGGTGGAGGAGAGACAGGAAAGGAGGCAAAGCCGCAAGACACGGAAGGGGGGTGCGTCTCTAGGTACCTAGGTACCTATCTAGGTAAGGTAAGGTAAGGTATGGTAAGGTAGGCTCGGTTGGCTCCTGGCTCCTGGCTCCTGGCTTCTTAGGGGGCCGGGGAGGCCCGAGGGCACGATCCACTCAGCTCGGGCCATCTCATCGGAGTCTCTTTATTAACAGATTGTCAGCGAGTTGCTGTGCTCGTGCTGTTATCGCTAGTGTAAACGCTAGGCACCTTTGCTCACCTGAATCCCCCACTATCGTCCCTGACTCCTGCTGGTCTGTTAGCGCGACCCTCCTGTAAAGATACAGTGATTGGGCCTGAGGGTGCGCTATGCTCCCAGGGCCTCCCAGTCGAAGGGCCACCAGAGATGAGGCCGTCTTGCGCCTTTGAACTTCCCGTCCTCCAACCTCGACCCAAGAACCAGACCCAAGACCCAAGACCGGGACCCCACCCACTCGTCTCGCCCACCCTTCCACACCACCATCACACCACACCTCTAGCAGGCCACAAGTCCCATCTCGTTACCGCTGTTGCTGTGACAGACCTATTTTTTCTAATCTGTATCCAATTCTTCAGTCACTTCAGTTCAGTTTTTCCTCAATTTTGGAAGGGGTTACCTGCGACTGCCGTCATTCCAACTCCATCCTCACGACTTGTCGCATTCTAACATCTCATCACGAGACCACCACTTGTGAGACCTCTAATGCACACAAAGGACACCGAATCGCGACGCGATAATCCCGAGTTTCGCTATCGTAGGTTGGACCTTCCTGTATCGTCACGCTCTCATTGCTCTCTCTCCTACCGAGCCTTTCTCCGGCCACCTATCGTCTTCCTTGTCTTCCCTGTCCATGTCAGCCATTTCAATCCATCCCCACGTTCTCTACTCCATCACACTGCATTCGTCATTGGCATCTCGTTGGTGATGGTCGTCCGTCTGCTCACCATTTCGTTTCCTCTGTCTGTCTCCTGGATCCCTTTCATGGCGATCGATATCGATATTGATATCAATACACCGAACTGGGGCCAACCCAAACCCAAACAGCTTCTTTGCTCGACCGCCACACACCTCGCACCTGTGGGTAACTCCCTCGGCATCCCTTCCTTTTTCCAACCTCCGCCTACCCCCCCCCCCCCCCCCCCCCCCCCCCCCCCCCCCCCCCCCCCCCCCCCCCCCCCCCCCCCCCCCCCCCCCCCCCCCCCCCCCCCCCCCCCCCCCCCCCCCCCCCCCCCCCCCCCCCCCCCCCCCCCCCCCCCCCCCCCCCCCCCCCCCCCCCCCCCCCCCCCCCCCCCCCCCCCCCCCCCCCCCCCCCCCCCCCCCCCCCCCCCCCCCCCCCCCCCCCCCCCCCCCCCCCCCCCCCCCCCCCCCCCCCCCCCCCCCCCCCCCCCCCCCCCCCCCCCCCCCCCCCCCCCCCCCCCCCCCCCCCCCCCCCCCCCCCCCCCCCCCCCCCCCCCCCCCCCCCCCCCCCCCCCCCCCCCCCCCCCCCCCCCCCCCCCCCCCCCCCCCCCCCCCCCCCCCCCCCCCCCCCCCCCCCCCCCCCCCCCCCCCCCCCCCCCCCCCCCCCCCCCCCCCCCCCCCCCCCCCCCCCCCCCCCCCCCCCCCCCCCCCCCCCCCCCCCCCCCCCCCCCCCCCCCCCCCCCCCGACTCTCTCCCAGGTTCCAGGCTCCCCCTTCCAGGCTGCCCCCCAGCACACCAGGTCCTTGCTCATCATAGCCTGGGTGGTCCAGCGTCCATCCCCTCCCCCCCGTCGCAGCAGTCTCTAAACGGACCACCATCTCCACTTCGCCCAGGGAGCCGGGCGGGAGTTTCCTGATAATACGTCCCTGTCAACCAGCCCTGTCCTGCCTGTACCTCTCGCTGTGCTTCCCCGTCTCTGCTTCTGCTCCGCCTTGCTGCTGCTTCTGCCCGCGGCATCATCCTGTTCCGCGACCCCAAACACCCGACTCTCTAACCTTCATGCAGCCATCTACCAAAGCTGTCCGAAGCCATTCGACATAGCTGCAAGTCTCCTTCAACCCTTCATCCATTCTTAGCCGATCTATACTGTCGCCGAGTGTTGCTCTCGCCAACTTTGATCCGACTACCACCTAACCCCCTCGCGATACCGAGTTCGAAATTTGCCCGGACCTAACGACCGCTTCCCGCCATCTCCATCATTTCAAAAACACGTTTCAACGGCTCTATTCTTCATCCACAAATCTACAAGTCAACAACATGGCTCAACCAGGCGTTCAGTCTTTGAAGGTTCGTCGCGGCCCCGCGTTACTCCATCGAGTGCCCCCCTATTTTGTAGTTGGATTACAGCTGACTGGCGCCGTAGTGTGTGGTGACCGGTGACGGTGCCGTCGGAAAGGTAAGCCAAGCCCTCATTGCCCATTGAGATCCATCAATCGACTGACTTGCGACAACAGACTTGCTTGCTCATCTCCTACACAACGAATGCTTTCCCCGGCGAATACATTCCCACAGTGTCAGTCCCTGAGGGCCACTCACCACCCTCCGATGGGCGTGATTACTGACGCGACGTATGCAGCTTCGACAACTACTCCGCGAGTGTCATGGTGGACGGAAAGCCAATCAGCTTGGGATTGTGGGATACTGCTGGTCAGGAGGACTACGACAGGCTGCGACCTCTCTCATATCCTCAGACCGACGTCTTCCTCATTTGTTTCTCCATCGTCAGCCCTCCGTCATTTGACAACGTCAAAGCCAAGGTATGGTCACACGGCCCCCGCAGGGAAGTACCGAACTTCGGAAGCTGACCATGCATGCAGTGGTACCCCGAGATTGATCATCACGCACCGAACATCCCCATTATCCTCGTCGGTACCAAACTTGATCTTCGGGAGGATCCCGGCACTCTCGAGTCGTTGCGCCAGAAGCGCATGGAACCTGTCTCTTACGACCAGGCCCTGGTGTGTGCTAAAGAAATCAGGGCGCATAAGTACCTCGAGTGTTCCGCGCTCACCCAGAGGAACCTCAAGAGCGTTTTCGACGAGGCTATCCGGTATGTTGATATGTCATGCGCTTCAACATGTGACAGTTCGCTAACATGGCCGCAGTGCTGTCTTGAACCCCCGCCCCCAGATGCAGAACAAGAAGAAGAACAAGTCTTGTTCGATTCTGTAAATGTATCGCGCTACTGAATGCGTCTCGAGGTTGACGCATTGTGAGGACTTCCAGTCACGTAGTTGAGTAGCTTTTCGCATCACCCTGCTCTATACCAAGCAAGGTCTACGGAAGGCTCTCATCTCGTCCATAATCCATAACGGGAGGGCGGAGGGGGCAAAATGGCTGGCAGTAGGCGCAGCGCAGTTCGGAGAGGGCACAGTGAGGGCGTGCCGAGGCCAATCTCTGCACTGGTACAAGGCAAAGGCCTGCTTTGGCCGCGTTAGGGTGGAATTGAAGCGCTACAGGCAAGCTTTCGCGACACCGAGGGTGAAGATGGTCTGAGAGGCCAAGGACTCGCGCAACGAGCCAACGGACGGCAAGCCTGGCATGACACGAAGGATATCCAAGTCACGTTTGTTTTCTGTAGATAGCACGCGTTTGTGTCTTTGATTCACACAAAGAACATATAAATGGCAGCAGGAAGGGCGGGGATCACTGGCTTTTACTTGTTTTTCTTTCCCACATGTTACTGAGAATTTCCATGCATCATCTGCTGCAAGCAATGTGCCGTTACTAGAGTGGGAATCTGGCGAGAATGTGGGGAAGAATAACCGCCAATTACTGTTTGCGAATAAACATGACAATATTGTTCCATAACGCCAAGCGGGCTCGAAAAATGCCATTGTGCCAGTCGTAACTTCTTGTATCTGAACGAGGTACAGAGACATCAAGACAGCATAGCTAGACGACTAGGGTGGATGCCGCTCTCCTCTGCGGTCGATCCCGTAGCCGCATTGCCCTTCTTGGCCTCATTCTCCTTGTGAATGCGCTTCGCGCGGTTCTCGTCCAACTGGATATTACGCGCCTTGATCTTCTCCTTGCGGTTGTCAGATTTCGCACCACCGCCGCCAGCGCTGGAAGGGACATGGTTAGCCTGGGCTCAACACTTGGGGGCTCGAACTTGGAGAGAGAAAGCGGAACATACGTCAACTGCACGTTGATCTTCCTCGCGGGCGACAGGCCGTCGTCAAATAGCGTATGATGCATCTTGTCGAGGCATGTGCGCATGTGCGTGCTGTTGGAGAATTCGACAAAGGCGAAGCCGCGGCACGTGTTCTCGACGCGGTCCTTGGTGAGGCAGCGGACGGAGGAGGGCTTGAGGTGGGCAAAGTGCTGTTGAATCGTCTTGTCGGTCGCCGTGTATGGGAGGTTGCCGACAAAGACGATGTGGCGGCCGGCCTTGCCCTGGTGCTGCTCGGGCTGAGGGCCGGCCTCGTCAGCGCCGCCCTTCTTCTTGCTCTTCTTGCCGTTGGTCTGCGGCTCGGCGGCGGCGGCGGCGACGGGAGCTTGTGTTACTGGCGCATCCGAGACGGGCTCTGTGGCTTTCTTGCTCTTGTTGGATTTCTTGCTGGTAGTCTGCGAGTCGGCTTCGGGGGCGGGTGCTTCCGTCTCGGGCGTGTCGTCGTCTTCGGCGGCCTTTTCCTTCTTCTCCTTCTTCTCCTTCTTCTCCTTCTTCTCCTTTTTGTCCTTCTTCTCTTTCTTATCCTTTTTGTCCTTTTTGTCCTTCTTGTCCTTTCTCTCTTTCTTTTCCTTCTTCACCGGTGTGTCGACCTCGTCGAACCCAGCGGGAACATCGATAAAGTCCTCGGCGGTCGCCTTCTTGATAGACTTGCTCCTCTTGGCCTTGCCGCCTTCGCCGGGGCCGTCACGCTTGCGCTTCTCGGCCATTGTGTATGCTGATCGGTGGAAGAGGGTTCTGAGTATCACGCGTTGCCGTCAGAGGGGGTGGTGAGAACGAGGGCGTAAGAGAGGTCTCGCTGCGTAAGGCAAGGTTTGGATTCCTGATAGATACCGTTATCACGATTGGAAAAGCGCCAAAGGTCGATTGGGAAAGAAAAAGATTTTGGACTTTACAGTGGGGCTGGGGGACTGGATGGATGAGGGGCCGGCTTGCTGCACCTTGCCTTGCTGCACCCTGCGCGCGACCCATTCGGCGGCCAGGTGGGGGGGGGCGGGGGGGCTCGCGAATTGACGACGTTTGGGTTGACCGCTGTTGCGTGTTTGAGAGACTATTCTTTACGCTCGCGCATGTTGATGACATTTTCTCTTGACAGGCAGATTCGTTCAGACCGAAAATTAACTGACCAGGCAGGCCTGTTTTGGTCGAGCCGTTATTAAGGTGAACATGATTTCGGAATCTCGAGGTGCGAGGTCACACGCAACACTGTGTGGGTCATGCGAATAGACCCTGCATAGAGCCCAATGTTAAGGGGGGGACTCCGCCATTCCGTCACCCCAGGAGCAACGCGGAACAGTGCGAGCATATTTCGCTGGCCGACCAAAAACTGAATTTGCATCTGGGTTGAACTTCGCTCTTCGGAAGTGACAAAAGCAGTTCACAACCACATTAACCTTGAACTCGCCCACAAGCCCATTTATACTTCAAAACGGACCCCGTACAGTCGTTTATATTTTAGCAAATCCTCCTACCATCATGCCCAGCACAAAGCGCAAGGCTCCTGGCCACAGCAAGAAAGATGCTGGTGGTCCCCCCGCAGCCAAGAAGCATAAGAAGTTCCAGGTCGACGACTCACTCCTCGACATGGACCTCGGCCTCAACAAGTCGTTTTCCGTGATGGACAACCAGCTGCTTGCAGATTATACGGCGCAGAAGATCAGCCGCTTCGGAACTGATCTGAGCTCCATCGAAGTATCCGACCTGACCGTGTCTGGTGAGTATGTTCCTTTAGTCCAGGGTCGGATGAAAGCACCCGAGAACGAACACAATCGCTGAAATTTCAAAGCCAATGCTATACGCGACACCACTTCTTGGGATGAGCCCAGGACGGCGGAGAAACTGCCTGACTTTCTTGAAAAGTTCGCCGAAAAGCCCGAGAAGCTTAGGACTGCGCCTTCCGCCAAGGGCACACCGCACACCATCATCGTTGCCGGCGCAGGTCTACGCGCGGCCGATCTCGTGAGGTGCGTAACCTCTCTATTACCCTTCGAGAATCATATGAGGAATGATCACTGACATCGACCGGGTTAAGGGCAACAAGGAAATTTCAGACAGCCGATAGCACAGTGTCAAAGCTGGTGAGCATCCCCGCAAACAGGCCGGCAGATCCCATGACACTAACGTCACATCAGTTTGCGAAGCACATGAAGGTCGACGAGCAGACCAAGTTCCTCCAGAACCAGCGAACTGGTATCGCCATCGGCACGCCGGCTAGGCTCATGGCCCTGGTCGACAACGGTACGTCGTGTTCCCCCTTCGCGTTCCACGGAGCTCAATTTTTAATCCCACTCCACAGGCGCGCTATCTCTCGCCAAGTTGGAGTGCATTGTCGTTGATGCATCGCACATTGACCAGAAGAAGAGGGGTGTCATGGACATGAAGGAGACGATGCTGCCGCTGGCCCAGTGGCTGACGCGCAAGGAGTTCAAGGACCGCTACGTCGACGAGGACAAGCCTCTCGCGCTTCTGTTCTACTAGCGAACTCCAGGGGACAATTCAAGGGGACCAAAAGGGAGGGGGGGGGGAGAAAGATGTGCAGCAAGCCTATCTTCGGGCGTTGGAGTTTGGGTGTTTGCGATTAAGGACGATCTCGACCGTTGTGAATCAAGACGAAGGCCTGGGGCCAACGCTATGCGACTTGGAGGGGGCTCGCAGGCCGAGTGCAGTATTATCAGCGAGTTCAGTCGGTGAGAGTGCAAGAGATGGTGCATTGCGTTTCACACAGTTTGGATCAACTTTCCTGAGTGTCTGGTGAGCCCTCGGGTTGGCCACAGCCCGCCATTGCTACCGCGTCGTGCCATCGAAAACGCGTCTGAGACACGAAGCTCCATGATCGACATCTTCTTGGCGGAGTTCGGTTGAAGATTGGATGACAGCCGAGCCCCCCTGGGTAAACGAGGCTTTCCTGCGCAAGGCGGTCGTTATCGATTGGTACTGTTTGCCAGAGGGTGTTTACGTGGGTATTCTAGAAGACAAACTGGTGAAATCCAGACGTGGTTGGCATTGAAAGGAGATAGACATGGGGTACGAAACCGGACCGACGGCATGCGTAGAACGTGGCTCATGCCAAATTCGCTGCATCGATCGTCTACTCAGAGCTCGAAAGTTTATCATCTGTCATCAGAAACATACCTATTCAACACCGCCAGGACAGACTGACGTCCGACATCCACATGTCCAACGCCAAGGGACCACCACCTCGACCTCCGCCATTTTTCATCGAGCTCAATTCCTTATGCATGACGATGCGATTGACAAACACACATGGAATACGTAATATAAAAATGCTTCAGCCATTATGACATGAGGTCGTAAGCTGGTGCAGATTGGAAGAAGAAAGGTGAAGCACGACCCTGAACAGGGGGAAGCTTCAGCCCAAACGTGGGGATCTTGGCATGGACCAGTTTTTTTTTCCCGCGGCAGGCGCTGGTGTAGCGTACCTCCCTCACTGGTTATTGTACAGGTATCTCCTGCCTCGTGGCCCCAGCGTCATGCTGCCCGATTGGTAACCCCAGAAAGAGCGAGGCGTGGTGCATGAGTCTATCACTGGCAAACGGGCTCAGCATCATTCTAGAGCCTTGACTACATCATCTTTGCATTTCTCCCCGTTCATCCATCGATCGCCCCTCGGTTGCGCGTCGCCTCTGCCAGCCAACATACCTGACATCGGCTTCGCCCCATTGAATTTCGGGTTGTTTGCTTCAGGCCCCGCCAGCTCCTTTCGTATTCGTCCAACAGCGCAGCACCAGCCACCCCAGCATCGTCATCCCACATCCATCATCGCGAAGACCGTGCACGCCAACCCGACCCTGACAACCTGTCTCCACGTTCTACTATTAGCCATCTGCAAGCCAGCCATCCCGCTGTCTCGTACCACCCACCAGCGTTGCCTTCAACCCAGAGACAAAGAAATCGCGATCCTTGGTCTCGAAAGAAATACAGCCCGTCATTACCACCACGACATCTCGGTTCGCTATCGCCCTGGCATAGCATCGAGCTGCACGCCGATTTACCCCTGTCGCACGAGCCTCCCTCGTGAGAGGTCCGATTACCTCCCGCCCTCGAAGCCTGCCGGCCATCGCGAGATTCGTTCCTGCATCCTGCCCGGCGCATTGACGAATATGACTGATTTCAAGTCTCCCGCTTCTGGGGACTTCCCGCAAAGCCAGGGACGCGATCGAGCAGGCAGCCTCTCGGTTGGGAACATTGCGCCTCCGCCCCAACCGAGCGATTCACACAATGGCGGTCCACCACCACCAGAGAACACCGGCAATGGCCCTTTGCCACCAAAGCCCTCTACTTCACAAGGAAAGGATGCGCCTGCGCAAGTCCAGGCCGTCTTGGCTTCAGAGGTGATTTGACCCAAACAGACTCCGTCGCATTCGGCGAAGCTGACAGAAATGCGCAGATTGGTGTCTCCACCATGTTGAACCAGCTGAAGGCGAGCATTGCGTCTGCAAAGGTGAGCGATAAGCAACGGCCACCGGCCTCTGTGAAACTTTCAACCCCGGAGCTAATCCTGGCGGTCGTATAGGAGTTCGCCCTCTTCCTCAAGAAGAGATCGGCCATCGAAGAGACTCACGCGTCCTCCCTGAAGAAGCTCTCACGCATGAGCCACGACACCATGCATCAGCCAGACCATAAGCAAGGGACATTTGCCCAGGCATACACCGAGATGATGTACATACATGAGCGGATGGCAGAGAACGGCATGCAGTTCGCTTTGTCTCTGCACCAGATGCATGACGACCTGGTTGAGCTGGCCGCCGTCGCTGAACGAAGTAGGAAGGGCTGGAAAGTGAACGGCCTCGCTCCTGAGCAGAGAGTGGCGGAGCTTGAAACAGTGCTTCGAAAATCCAAGGCCAAGTACGATTCTTTGGCAGAGGAATACGACAGAGCTCGTACTGGAGACACCAGCCGCCAGAGTGGAAAAATGTTCAGCTTGAAGAGCAAGTCTGGACCTCAACACGAAGAAGACCTCCTCCGCAAGGTTCAGGGAGCCGACCAGGACTACCACGGCAAGGTACAACATTTGCAGTCGGAGAAGCACGAACTGGTGACAAGGACTCGACCTGAGGCGATCAGGGCTCTTCGGGACCTGGTGACAGAGACAGACTCGGGAGTCACTCTACAGATGCAGAAGTTTGGTAAGTGGCCTAAACACCCGACCCAGAGCCTGAGTCTAATACGCAGCAGCCTCTTTCAACGAGAAGCTCCTCCTGAGCAATGGCCTCAGTATCAGCCCCATCAAGACTGGACAGGAATCTGGCGGCGCGCGCAGCCTGCGTGAAGCTGTCATGGCTATCAATAATGACAGGGACGTCAATGACTACGTCGCAGGCCAGCAGAACAGACTTCCTCCTAGCAACGGGGAGATCAAGTACGAGCGGCACCCGGTGTTGAGCCCCCATCAACCGCCCAACGGCCAGCAGTCCCAAGGAGCACCCCCAAGCCAATTCGGTGGGCCGCCTCTGGGACAGGGTCATCAGCAAGGCCCCGCGCCCGGAAGAACAAGCACATTCCAGCAATCTGGACCTCCTGGTGCGGCTCCCGGCGGAGTGAGCGGCACGTCGCTAGGCCAGGGCTTCCCTCCTGGTGCTGACGCCCCTCCAGCAATGGGTGGCCAGCAGCAACAGCAGTCGTCTTCACCACACAGCAGGAGTTTCAGCCAGGGCAACATGCTGTCCCATGGCAACGACGCTCAGCTGCAGCAACAATCGTCCCAGCAACCTTCTCGCAACTCGGCTCTTCCAGCCTCCAGATTCAACAACTCAACGAGTTCACAAGGACCCCCGCAACTTGGAGCTCTCTCCTTCCAAAACTCACCACAGCAACCGCCGCCGCAGCAGCAGTCTCCTCCTCTTCAGCAGCAGGCACAGCTGTCGTCTTCACCCCACCAACAGCCGTCTGCGCAGTGGCAACAGCCCGGCCAGAACCCCCTACAGCAACACCCTCCTTCGGGTCCGGGTCCCGCCCCGCAGGGCCCTGGCTATGGTGCGCCAGGACCACTGCAGCAGCCCGCTCCTCCGCAAAACCGACAGTCGCCTCCGGCGCAAGCGGGATCCATGCCCACTAGACCTGTGTTTGGTCTCTCGCTAGACCGCCTCTATGAGCGTGACGGATTGGCGGTGCCTATGGTTGTCTATCAGTGCATCCAAGCAGTCGATTTGTTTGGCCTCGGTGTAGAGGGCATCTACAGGCAGTCGGGATCGCTGAACCACATTAACAAGCTAAAGAACATGTTTGACACGGACTCGAGCAACCCAGCATTGGACTTCCGTAACCCAGAAAACTTCTACCACGATGTGAACAGCGTCACAGGCTTGCTGAAGCAGTTCCTCCGCGACCTTTCCGACCCTCTGCTCACTATGGAGCAGCATAAGGCCCTGATCGAGGCTGCCAGTAGGTCTCACCACCAGTGATTTCTGCCCGATTTGATCACTGACGGTTTCTAGAACATGACGATGATATCGTCCGCAGAGACTCACTCCACGCCATCATCAATAGCCTGCCCGATCCCAACTACGCCACGTTGCGCGCGTTGGCACTGCACCTCCACCGCGTGATGGATAATTCGCACGTCAACAGGATGAACTGTCACAACCTGGCTGTCATCTTTGGCCCGACACTGATGGGCACCGACCCCAGTACAGCGATTGCGGATGCGGGCTGGCAGATCAAGGCCATCGATACGATTCTCCAGAACACGTACCAGATCTTTGATGAGGACTGATGTGGTGCAGTAGGAATCGTCGAAATGGGTAGCTGGGCTGAGATAGTCTGTCATCCACGTAATGATCTTAGGACCCCTTTGTATATCAGCTCCAAGGGTGCCCATTTTCCCTTTTTTCTTTTTTTTTTTTTGGTTCCGCAGTCCGATTACGAGGCATGGTGTCTGGATCTGGGCTTTGCGGGCCGACACTCTTTGTTGCATCAATTTCCCCTTTCTCCATTGGCCGGAATGGCGTTCCGGTCGAAGAAGCGCTACTCGCACTGCGTCGATTCATGGCTACCAAGAGCGCACAGGCCTGGCTTGCTTGAATCGAAGCAGGCCGATGCCGTGGGGGAGCTGTGTTTTTTTAAACTGTTGTGATGAACATGGGGAATTCGATGCTTTAGTCTGTGCTTTGTGTCCAGAAGGGTTGCCTTTGAGTTGTGAGGCATGTGTGATTAGGTGACAAGCTGTCTGACCAAGACACTCTGGTTGAGCTAATCGCCTGAAGCCGTCAGATCGTGACGTTGACGGTGTCCCAGTGCGGATCCTACAAGCTAGACGATGTTTGTCTCGTCTCTTGGTAAAGAGGTCTATGTTTCGTAGAAGTTCTTTTGCTTGATGATAGGTCAGGGTTCCAGATGATCAGGAAGTCAACGCCATGTTTTGGCTACTCCAGACCCCTGGAAACTAGGATGTCCTACAAGTGAGTGCCAGTTGTTTGCTGCCCCAAACATCCGGTCCTACAGGGTGGTTGGGGATGAGCAGCACGCGGTCACCAGAGACGACTGGCCTTACTGCTCAGGAAGCTTGTCAACTCCTCTGTCAAGGACCCTGGGCATCCCTCAGCCAACAATAGGCCCAAAGTGAGTATACTCAAACTAGGTACCTATCTATTGCCTACATCCTTGGTTTGAGATTTGGCGAGTTCTGCAAGACTAGCCATCGCTACGCGGGGCGATCATACATGCCTTGCTATGCTAGGCTCTGGCAGTCGCACAGAAATTCCCAGCCAGTGGAATCCCTCGGCCTTCAATACACCCGATGTGATCCCAGCATTCGAATACGATGCGGCCTGTCATTCCCGACCTGCTGAAATGTGTTTTCGGTTTTTTTCTGCATCAGAACCAGCCGTTGGTGAAGCGTGATCGTCGCTGCAAGCCATTACGTATCGATCTTGTCCACATCTATTTCGCAAATTGCCCAGCCGTGTCTCGGTGGATTCAGGGTGGTAAAGGGGGTGTTGACGTCTTCAGCGAACGCAGGGAATGGATTGGAAATCGTCCCAAGTGAGCGAAGTGGTTGTCAGAGCTTTGATATCGTGTCAAATGAGTTGTCGAGAATAACAGATGACCGTTTCAGGCATCCCGACAGTCATAATTTGTAGATTCTTCGCCAAGTGACACAGCAGCTACAAATACCCGCACATGGTACTAGAATGTCAGCCCTCCGAAGAAATCACGTCGATTCCATGATGCCAGCTACTAGCAGAACATCCGCAATGTCCTTACTGTGATTGAGGATCTTTGTGAACAGGTGAGCACCGAGCTTACAACTCTGTCAAGCTGGGTTGATCGGTTCGACCGGTATTATTCTCAGTAACATATTGACGAGCTCCGGTTGTTTCTATGACATTGCTAGCAAGTTGGATCATCTGCTCAGTTGGCGTTAAGGTGTAGTAGGCGAAAGTGTGCTAAATCAGCCATGTGTGGTGCACGACTAAACATGGCAGCGGCTGGAATGAGCTGAGGCCTTCCCAAGCGAAAAGGGGGCCACGTCTCAGGTCATCTCACATTGATGAAACTGACTGCCCGGGCGGGGGGGAGGGGGGAAGCAGCACGGCGCAGGAGTTGAGACGTGAGGCGTGCGCTGGCGCGGCATTCCCGAAACAGAGTCAAGGTAGGAGGACACTTTCGTTCGGAACCCTAGTGGAGACGCCGTCGCCGCAGCTGCCACCTTGTGGGGAGGATGAGCTGGGGGGTCCTTTCTCTGGCTGACGACAGCCGTGGGTGGGTGAAAGAGAGAAAACGTGAAGGGCAGGGGGGAGGGAAAGTAGTAAGGTTTGAAGTGACGTCGCAGCCGCGTCGCTCTCCCCGACCTTACCAGATTGGCTGGCTACAAGTTCAGATCGGATCAGACGGGATGACTTGGCAAGATCTCTCGGGATGATTGATTGCATCCTCCGATTCTCATCATGGTAATCCCTACTAGGTACCGAGAGCGATCCGAAGAACGAAGAAAGAAGAAGCACAGCAAAACCCCGTCACCTGCCGTTGTATCACAATCGTCCGAATTGCGGTGCAGATCAGCCGCAATGACTGTTCGGCTGGGACCGCCTTGGACAAGCAAAGGCCCTGCATAATAAATAAGCAGGAACGCCGAGGGTGGCGTGGAGGCGAAGTCTGGATTGGACAGCCACACTCTACCTCAGCTTGGCGCCATTCGGCCATTCGGGTCAGACAAGAGTCTACTATTATTATTATCGTCATCATCATTGTTACTCCTCCATCCAGTTCGTCCGAGTCGGAAACTCGCCGCAAGCCTCGTCACCGCTTACCTATTCCTTTAGCTTCCATGCATCACAGCCACGACATCAGACACGTACAGTTCTTGTCATCAGCTCGAGTCTGTGCGCCGTTAAATGGCTATCAATTAAGAATACCTCGCCGTGAGAGTTCGCAGTAGGTACATCGTAAAGACAAGCAACGAGCGGCCAAGGTGGCTCTGGTGCATGGCCAGAAGGATGATCGTGACCTCTGCCAGCGAACATCCCAGCGCAAGTGTGTCCCGAGAGTCGTTCAAGACACCTTCCCGCAAAAGTGACTCCTCGGGACTCCTGACGCCTGGAGTGCCCTGCTTCCGCCTCCCTCGGGCCCGCCCCGCCGCCCCCCTCAGTGCTAAACCCAGCAGCGACCCGCCGACCTAGCGAAATACAGGTAACCCGAACGGGAAGTGGCTTGCGGACGCGTCAGTGACGATTTGGAGGCCTACTGCTGCTCCTTTGCTCTGTCCTCGGTCTTGGTGCTCGGTCCTAGGCTGTCGGTCTTTTTCATCCCATCTCTTCCGGTGCGAATTGCATCAGCTGCTTGTTTTCAATTCTGACATTGGTCTTTCTATTGATTTCTTTCGACCTGCGTTTTTTTAGGTGCCTTGTTGAGACCTGCGACGCCTGCATTCCTTGAGCATCATTGCCCCTCCCTATTTGTCTCGACCCTGCTCAACTGCCGCCAGTCAATCCCCCAACAAGCCAGAACAGCATTGCGTCTACAGCCATGGCGTCACTGAGGAACTTTGTGCTGGCGAGCCTCGCTTCCTCCTCCGCGGCTCTCTCGGCCGCCCGCGACGACAAGGCCTCCTCTTCGACCACCGCTGCCGTTCCTCTGTCCCTCCCCGTCTACCAGGATGTCCGGATTCAGCCCCTCGAGAAGCTGCGGAGGAGGAAGAGGCAGGTCGACAACACCAATGTCGAGATCATCAATGTGACGTCTACCAGCTACCTCATTGAGCGTATGTGCACTCTGCAACTGCCCTCCGACCCCTCTACCTGCCCACAGACACTGACACGCTGCAGTCGATCTTGGAAGCCCGGCACAGACCGTCCGCGTAGCCATCGATACCGGCTCGTCCGAACTCTGGGTCAACCCAAACTGCGACAACGCTGGCAGTTCTTCCCAGGCACAGATCTGCGATACGTACGGCCATTACCGTCCCGCCGATTCGGACACATCGCGTGTATCCCAGACGCAGAACACCATCAGCTATGGAAAGGGTGATGTTGCGCTTCAGTACGTCTCGGACCAGATCGCCATCCCGGGAAGCGGTGAGTTGCAATCTGCCTGCCTTTTCAAAGCTTGAGGCGCGAAACTGACAGCCCCAGACATCAAGCTTGACGAGGTCATTTTCGGGTATGGACTCGACAGCCAGGACCTGACCATGGGTATTCTCGGCCTCAGCTTTGGCGACGGCATCAACATGCAATACCCCAGCGTTGTCGATGAGATGGTCAACCAGAACGTCACTCGCACCCACGCCTTTGGTGTTGCCCTCGGCACCAAGGACGAGCCCACCGGCAGCGGCGTCATCTCCTTTGGCGGCGTCGACACCAAGAAGTACAGCGGCGACCTGCACACCATGCCTATTCTTGGGCCCCAGAATGGCGAGCGCCTCGAGAGGTACTGGGTCCAGCTGGACTCAATTGGCCTCACCACCCCCGATGCCGACACATCTTCTTACAGAAACTCTTCTTTTCCCGTGTTTTTCGACACTGGCGCCACTCTCAGCTATCTGCCGTCGGGCGTTATTGCCGACATCGCCGACGACCTGGGTGGACGTATGGACAGTTCCGTCAACCTGTACGTCGTCCCTTGTGGTCTGGAGGGCAGCGTCGATTTCACCTTCGACGGTTACACGATCAAGGTGCCGCTTGAGGAGTTTATCTGGGACGTCGGCCAAAATACATGCGTTCTCGGCGCCGACGCGGCCGACGATGGCAGTTATATCCTGGGCGACTCGTTCCTTCGATCCGTCTACACCGTCTTCGACATGGACACGCCTGCTTTGCACTTCGCCCCCTACGTCAACTGCGGTACCAATCTGCAGATGATTCCTGCCGGCGCCAACGCGACGCAAAGGTTTACTGGCGAGTGTGATGCCAGCGAGGGCAACACCGGTAGCAGTGGCAACAGCAACAGCGGCAGCAGCAGCAACGGCGGCTCCTCCAACGGCGACAGCGCTGCCGGCCACCTGACGCCGGCCGGTGCCTGGGTTGCCATGGCCGGAGTTGCGGCCGTCATGTTCATCTCTTAAGATCTATTACATTCAGGATAAAGGGGTTCGGAAATGGTTGCATCTGTTGTCCGTTTTGGCGTACTGGCGTTATCATGAAGACTCGCATCGTATGACTGCATTTCGATGGTTGATTAGACGCGGGACAGGGACGCTGCATACCGCAGGTATATCCACATTGACAAGCCTATCGGGTGTCGTTAATGTCTGATTTCCATTCATTGAGACATATACACTGATGATCCGGTGTCGGTGATGATTGAGCAACAACACATACCTGATATGAGGCCACTGTCGTTCGACAGGTGCATCATCTGCCGTTCCTGATATTCAAAATATGGTGAAGACATAGCTCGTAGGCCTGACGAACCCTTTGCTGCCGTGGCAGATCCAATCAGCTGCACCTCCTACCCCAGAGGCGAAAGGGCGCTTCGCAGGTCCTGCTTCCCCGTGACGGAACGCGCCTGCCATGGGTTTTGCCTCAGAACGGTTATCTTGACACTGGCTCTCTCCCACATCTGGGTCTCGCCCAGTCATCTCGACAACATGCCTTTCTTCAAACACATCCCTATACTTATTGCCATCCTATATGCCCTACATCATCATTCAAGACGACCTATACAAAGTCTCAAAGCTTCCACACGGAGAAAGCTCAAGATGCGGTCCATGGTATGCATCACCATCTCGGCTCTGCTTCCGCGCCTCGTCACTGCAGTCGGCACCCTAGGTTTCGACCTTGGCTCCAAGCGTGCAGACGGCAGCTGCAAGTTCCAGGCCGACTACGAGGCCGACTTTCAGGCCATCAAAAGAGAGTCGGGTAGCGAGCTCGTCCGTATCTACGCCGCCGATCAGTGTAACACGGCAAAGGAGATCCTTCCTGCCGCAAAGAACCAGGGGTTCCAGGTCATCCTGGGCATCTGGTAGGTTGACCCTCTCGTCTGACTCAGAGTGATATGATCGGTGCAACGACAAAACAACTTACTGTCGGGGGCAGGCCGGACCTCGAAGAATCGTATACAGTTGACAAGTTCGCTGTCTTGCAGCAGGACGCAGCATACGCGGCGCAGATCTACGCCGTAACGGTCGGCTCCGAGACGTTGTATCGCGGGAATTTCACCGGACCGGAGCTGGCGGCAAAGATGGATGATTTCAGGGCGTCGGCGGCTGGGGTTCGGGTCGGCACGGCGGACAGCTGGAACAAATACCAGGACGGTACGGCGGACGCCGTCATCGAGACGGCGGACATTGTGCTCGTCAATGCGTTTTCGTACTGGCAGAAGCAGGCCATCGGCAACGCGACGGCAACGTTCTTCGACAGCATCGGACAGGCGTACCTCCGGGTAGAAGAGAGAGCACGAGGGAACGGGATGCCAGAGCTGTGGGTGGGAGAGACGGGGTGGCCGAGCGAGGGGAGCAGCTACGGGGAGGCGAGGCCCGGGGAGGCGGAGGCCGAGCAGTATTACCAGGAGGCGGTGTGTGGCATGGTCGGATGGGGGTACAACGTATTTGTGTTTGAGGCGTTCGATGAGCCTTGGAAGCCCAATGCTGTTGGCGAGGATGGCGTGGAGGCGTCCGAAGGCCACTGGGGCGTCATGACGGCCGATAAGCAAGCCAAGTTCTCGCTCCAATGCGAGGAACGTGCTTGAGAGGGCATCGAGGCCGACTGGACACTGTATCGAAGACTGCGTCGAGGCTGGGTTCTGCGTGACGACGATCGGTCAGACGCATAGACCTGGTAGCTCCTAGCACAAGAGCATCGATAGTTGCTCGTTTCCCCTGTCTGACGTGCAGCATGGGTCGCTGACTGCATAGCCAAGCACCTATGAGACAACGACGCTGATCATGATGATACGCTAATCCTGGAGAAGACATCGCGGAGTATCGCGATGTTGGTTCTTTGCCGAGCTTGCTCATGCTGAGAGGAGTTTTGGCCAGCTCTCGGCCAGCTCTCGGCCAGCCCACGGCGCGGGTACACGAGACACTGTGTGCTCGCCATCATTGATCATTGGGCATGGAGTAGTGGAGGGGCACTAGAGATTGATTCGAGAAGCGGCACGGCTGAGGACCTGATCAATGGAAGACATCCATCCGCGAAGGGCCCGCACGAAAGTGCAGCATGTGCCAGTCTCGAAGTGATATACCAGATGTGCTTGGATGAGCCCCGGCTCACCAGTCCAGAACGCGGGACACCGGGTGAAACCCTCCCCCGAGTTGACCGAGGAGGGGGGCCGCGGTCTCGATTGCCGACTCTGCTGGTCGTGCGAACCCAAGGTACCCAAGTACCTCATCCATTTCGGTTGATGGCACCGCGCGATGAGGGGGCGCTCATGGAGGTGGAGAGGGGGAGGCAACATGATTGCCCACAGACATGGTTGGGAGCAGAAGCAATGAGCCAAGAGAACGTGGTTCCAGTTGGCAGACATCGACAACATCAAGTCTTATCTTGTTCTGTCCGCGCTGAATGGGCCTCCTCGCTCGGGCAGCCATGCAAAATGAAAACCTGGGGTGACACGACGTGAGAACAATGGGATGTCGACATTGCATGAATAGGAAAAGAAAAGTCTGGGTGGGTTGTATTGCATGCTGCAGACCCAATGTCATGCATCAACAGGGTGAATGTCGGCATATCACAACGGCCAGAACATATGGAAGTTCCAGCCATCACAAGCTGGGAATTCCGCAAGCTGGGCACCGTACTAAGCTTTTTTCTTGACGACGACGACGACGAGTTCAGTTAACGGGTGTATCCAACCCTTTTTTCTTTTTTTCTTATTATATATGACTCGCGCTGTTCTCTGCGTTTGCAAGATCGAGGCGGAGGATAATCCGTATTCATCGGCCTCATATCATCACCAGTGTCCCATCGTCTTTCACCTTCCAACACCTAACAGACACCAGCCCCAAGGTCGTCTCTAACTCAAACACCTCGCCCATCATGGACTACTACCCCTGCATCTACTACAACTCGGGCCATTGTGTTGCTCACCCGAAAATCAACTGGATGCCGGCTGCCCTCGCGGCATGCGACGACTGCCTTGTGAGTTTGCTCAAGTGCCCTCTCCGCCATGACCCGGCATTGGGGGCTCGACTGACCCTCCGCAGGGCAAGGGATACCCTCGGGGCCTCCACCAGATGTGAAGAGGGGAGGGTAGACATGGCACTGGTGTCTGAAGCCTGATATTTGTTCCTTGGCATATTGCATCGCGGAGTCTGCCGTGGGAGAGCATAACGAGGATTCAGACGCGCAGTGTGGACATGACACGGGACGTAAGCCGGGCAACATGACAGAAGCATTCGTACTGAGAAGCGCGTTCAGGCAGGCAACATGGAGAGGATCGTGCGTGAAGCAACCACGAAGGAAAAATGAACAAGAACACGGGCCCGTTTCGTCCATGTGGGTACACTCGCTATTCCCATAAAATATAAATTGTTGCGGCCGGCATGGCGCATATGTGCAAAGTGTGGGTTCTATATGATGAGGTAGAAGGGGAGGGGAAAAGGGGGGTTGTTCAAGCTGAGCCCGTTATGACATGCTGGCTTGTGGTATTGGTCATTATTTCACTGTTGATGCAAACCAGATCGTGTCTCCTGTCTCGTCCTTTCGAGCCTCGATGTCGTTTTTCTCTCCCTCCCTTCCGCTTCTCTCGAGGTATCGGTCTTTGTCTGAGCTGGACTTGGTGTCGACTGGGTGCCTGCCGGCACGCCGGCATGAAGGTTGTGATTTTGATTACGAGTAGTCCGATCTCGTCCGAGCGAGAGAGGTCGCAGTCCAAGGTGGGGGTATCTCACGAGTCGTCCTTGTCTACTTGCGAAGGGGTCTTACAGCTTGTCAGTCTTGGTAACCATCTCTCGAGGAAAAGGCTCAGCTTACGCGCAACCCTGCGGCGTTACGACACCGTAGAAGCAGTCCCCGCTGACTCTGTTGACGACTTGGTTCTGCGCAACGGGAGTGATGACGACGGCAGCGGAGGCGAAGGAGGCGACCAGGCCGAGGAGGGCCGTGACGGTTAACCTCATCGTGACGAACAGGAACCGGTCAACTGTGGAGCGAGCGTACGAGCCGAGCGGAATAGAGATCGTCGTTCGTCAGGCCCTTCGGGACGATCCGATGGCGCGGGCTTCGTGGGTTGTACTTGTATGTATAGACGACAACTCAAAACAAAAAAAAAAGCGGGCGTGACAGGTAGTAGTTCGTCTCGATTCGATGGCGCCGGGCGGGATCGATCTTGGTTCGTGGCTCGTGGTTCGTTCTCAGCAGGGCGGAAATTGGGAGGGGCGAGATTGATTGATTGTGGGGTTTGAGATTAAACCAGAAGAGCATAAAGTGGTGTGTATAAAAAAGGGACAGACCAGCTGACTATCGAAGAGAAAGAAGGATGTCGCGGGCGAGGCGGCGGAAAGAGAGTGGATTGAGCCCGCGATGAGGAATTATGGTGTTGTTCTGGTCGATGGATGTTGGAGGAAGGAAAGAATTGCAGGTTTCGACAGAGGCGGGTAGGAAAGGGACGAGCTGGAGCTGGCTGCCGTTGCACCAGCATGGGGCGGGGCACTTGACGTTGCAGATCTCGAATGGCCAGGCGCAGCATGGATGGGAGGGATCAGGCTAGAACAAGTCCAGGAGGGTTAGGGGAAAAGCGACGTAAGCCAGGATGAGGAACGTCAGAAGGTGAGGTGAGAATGGGGCGATGCCAGGCCGTGCCGTACCATGCCAGGCGATGCTTGGGCCACGCGAGGGCTGTGATGTGAGGCCTGTTACGAAAACCGTCTCGTGAGGTGTCTGGGCCGAGTGCGGATGGAGGTTTCAGCCGGCCGGTTGAAACCTGTCGTGCCTGATCGCTGGCCGATGTCCTGCTGTGCTGTGCTATCGTGCTATTGTGCTCTCGTGCCATTTAACTCGTTGCTGCGATCTGAGCGGCTATGATTTTCATGATCGCCTGTAGAGTCGTTACCAGAATTCATTTCATCCATGGCGGAAATTGCGGATTAATTAACAGGTTCATTCGAATTCCCAGCCATGTGGCCACGATCTTTATCTGAGGCGGACTGGGGATGGGACTTCAATGCGCCAGCGACCGCCGTTGCCGCTGGGGATCGGATGGAGGATGGATTTGGGGGAACAGCGGCCTGGAGCGCTCACCCTTCACCACTAATGCCTGGTGGCAGGCCACTAACGAGGGGCGACGGGCCACTAACTAACAGCCCCTGATGCGGGGTCCAGGCACCTGGAGACCCTCCTTTGCGGTGAGGGCCCCCACCATCCGAGCATCGCCTTACCTTACCTTAGGTACCTTAGTCATCATGAATGGGAATGCACCTCGTCGCCGGAACTCCCCGTCGTTCACCGACACTGGTGGAAGCCCGCTGGTTTTCATCACGATACAGGTCACAGCTTCAAATGCTGTGTAACATGAAATGACCTTAGTCATCTCGGAGGGCTGTCCACCTCCCCGAAAACCGTTGAGTTTCGACACTTTTGCTGTGGGCATGCGCCTTCTTGGTTCACTGAGTCCTACCCGTCACAACGGCCGGCTTGGACAACGAGAGGCATCTGTATCGAGCAGGAAGAAATATTGCAAATGGCCAGGTATCACCAGCCATTCGAAACTGCGGGAACATTTCGGCATGAATCGGAACATCGGAGCATCGGAGCATCGGAGAAGATCACTTACACCACACCAGAGACCGGATATCAGGCAGCCAGGCAATAGCTAGGTTCAGATGGACGTGAATCACGACTAAGCAGAAAAACCCAGTGGTTTACACAATCGATTACGAGTGCTCGAAACTGGACTGACCGGACAACCGGCACCTGACGACGGCACGATGAAGACGCGTCCTCACTGACAGTCACATCAGGTACATAGGACTACGGCAACGACATGCCCAACAGTCACCTGAAGAACAGCGCAGTTTAGGTACAGTGGTATAGTTGATTCGAGGTGAAGGGATCCCAACGACGATATCCCGGGGAAACAAATGATCATGAAACGCTATCATTCGTCATTGTCGTCATTGTCGTCATTGTCGTCATTGCCGTCATTGCCGTCGTAGCCCTCATCACCCTGTCCTACTCCCAGGCTCCTCCCTTCACTAACACCCCAGCCAAGCGCATTCTGTCCCTCTCGTTGAGATCCGGGACCGAGGCCACCTTTTGCAGCGGCATCTCGTTATCCTTGAGACAGTTCGGATTCGCTCCCGACCTCACAAGAAGCGCGCACAGGCGGCAGGCCACTCCGAACGGCACGACGGCAGAGCTTACATCCGAAGCCGTGGCCTCGACGATGTCGTGGACGATGGTGCTTCTCCAGAGTCGGTCGCTATCGCCGCCTCGCGCTAGGAGAGCTTCCACGATCTGAAGCTTGGTCTCCCAGCCCATCGACACGGGAAGGAAGAAGATCGCCCACTTCAGCGGGACTCGGGGCTGGTCCGGCAGGTCCAGGGCCGCATGGTAGGGTCGGCCCGGGGCGACGTGTAGCTCGGAGGCAGCGTCGGGGTCGGCGCCGTTCTCGAGCAGCAGGTTGACGAGGTCGACGGGCCGCTGCTGTGAGCACATGGCGCGCACGAGGGGCGAGACGTCGCCGGTGAAGAGGGGCCTATTTGGGCTTGCGCCGTGCTTGAGGAGGAGCTGAACCACACGGATAACGCATGCCGAGCCGTGATTTTGGCACGATGTATTATCAGCGCGAGCGATGGCGGCATTGATGAGGCGGATGTTGTTGGTCTCGATGACGGAGGGAGTGGCGCCTCCGTTGAGGAGCAATGTCGGAATCGTTGAGTGGCATCCGTCTGGCATGGCACCGCCATCATTGGTAAAGAAGGTGAGGAGAGATGCGCTGCCGCCGACTGAGGGGTCTGCCCCGTGGCGTAGCAGGATCTTGACTACCGAAGCTTTATTACCCAGGTGGGTGCGACGGACCGAGCGAACGAGGGGGACGCTGCCGTCTGTGTCCTTATTCAGATCGTAGCCATAATCGACGGCCTTTTGGACAAGCACGATCAAGCCGAGGTCACAGCCCAGGCAGAGGGCTCTCTGTGCGCCTGAGTTGCGGTCTTTGAGGAAAAGTCTCTCGATGGCGGTGGGCATCATGGCACGGGATGTCTGGGCAAGACTGATGGTATCGCTTTGGGAGAGGTTATCGATTATCATCCTGGTGACTTCCAGGGGTATCTTGAACAGGCCGCCCTGCTGTGAGCCGTTCGTGGACATAACGGAGTGTTTTTTCTGATGCTCGATATCTGGTCTTGGGTAGTGATCCTCACTCATGCTTCGTAGGGCCTGATACTACTTGGTGGTCATGGATTCGCTTGAAATTTTGAGTCGAATTGTTGCCCTGACTGTGTTCGTGGCGTGTTTACTGCATTTTGTTGATTTCTCTTCGTCATTAACTTCCGAGTGATATCAAGAGCCATACGACCCGCCTTCCAAGGCCGCACGCTGCCGGCCAGCTCGCCCTCGTAGAAAGTTCAGAAGCCTTGAAAGGCAGGCTGTGACACTCTAGAGCTATGCTCACTAAGGCTCACAGGCTGAGTAGACGCCTGCCTGTCTTTCCGCGAATAGACTAATGCGTGCATGAGACATTGCCTCATTTTCAACGGACAAGGGTGACTTCGACTCTTGGCATGTGATTATGGAAGCATTCACATATCGGAAAGAGAGCACATGTAATAACGTTGCTGTATGTTATTTATGTTAGTTCACAGATCGGCCATCAACACGGAAGGACATAGATCATATAGTTGTGATTATGTAGTATTGATTCATAAAGACAGCCGACCTTCAGAGTCAATGTCGTTCAAAGGCTGTTGAAAGGAACAGAATATTTCAGAAAGAGCTCGTGCAAGGCAGCGATTTTGCAATTTTGTTAGCCAGTGTGGCAAGGACTTTCGAGGAACATGACCATATCGCGACAAACAAGCACTCGAGAAGGTTAGAGTTGAAGAAGAACGACTTGATGCGTTGCAAGGAGTACGTACTGCGATCGATGTTGATGGCTCAATAACAACCACGACAGCTACAAGAAGGTAACACAGGTTCATGGGATTCTGGAATGATGATTAGAACTTAAGGTATCCATAGATATATGGGTCTTGTGCAATCATTTGCTGCAAAGCGAGACCTCGGCCGCCAACCCACGCAACACAAGCCTCAGCCTTTGGCGCCATACTAAACTCATATGAGTGCTGACTTCATAGATATTCCTGCCCGTGGAACGCCATGTCAGCGTGCCGTACCTACAGACCTCCACATCCTACAGCTCGTTACAACGCCTTCAGCTCGTACATCCGCAGTGTTTATTGAGGAGCGACAGGAGCGGCGGGCCCAGTGCCAGTGGCGGCGGCGGCCAGCTTGGGGGGCAAGAAGAGGGGAAGGTAGGCGACGACAAGAGACACGACTACAATGCACTCATCAGTACGGGACATGACAGCAGGCTGGTGGGGGGAGGGGATAGGTAGGTCACGTACAGGACATGAGGACGTTGAAGTAGCCTGGAGTGGCGGCGGTCTTCTTCTGGTCCTCGCTCTCGCCGAGCCAGTTCTGGACGCTGTAAATGACGGAAGCCCTGTGCGACGCCGGATTAGTTGACTGATGTTCCCAAGCGAAATGGAGCTTGCGGAGTGCTGTGTCCTGATGGCGCAACGGGGAGGCAGGAGGCTCGCACGATCTGCGACATGGCGGTTTTGGGACGGAGGGGCCTGATATGGGGAAGCCGCGGGAGGTTGTCGTACCATCCGATGAAGCGGTTGCGCGTTAGCATGACGGCCATTGGGAGGGTACTGGAGAGGGTGGAGGAAAGCTCCTGAGTTTCCTTGGGCTTGGGCGCCTGGTAGGGGATGACTGGAGAGACGTTAGTTAGCTGGGGAGGATTCCATAGGCGCAGTGTGATCAGATGGAGGGAGGCAAGAGGAAATACCCAGGTCGGCCCTTCGCATATCCTTCTTGGAAGCCATCTTCAATTGTGGTCGATGGTTGACGTTCCCAGCAGAGACCAGAGACACGATAGCTTCAATGGCGGAGACTGCAGCTGCGCTGTCGCATGGGAAATCTGGGGTTGGGGGTGAAGTTGGGGGTGCGGGATTGGAGATGTTGGCCTGAGGTGTCACAGAGTGTGGGGCAGCGAGCCCCCCTCTGTGGCTTGAGGCGGGCGGCCGGGCTTTGCCAGGAGGGGGATCTTTCTAATTAGTAAATGTCAGGTTTCCGTAATCCAGGATGCACCCCCTGTAATTAAGACCGGGAGGGTGCTGGAAGTTCCGCCTCAGCCGTCGGCCGGAATCTCCGATGCCATGGAACACACACACAGACACACACCGACACCACCAGCGGCCAAGGCTACTGACTACGGATTCCGGATCGCAGCAGACGCCTCCCTGTATCGTCATCCGGCTGCTGGAGCGACATGCGGCTGGCCGGAGTGCGGGTCCGGTCACGTTACACCACTTCTTGGACGACCGCGAACCAACATCAATCAAGCTCCTTCCAGCACGTCGCTTTGGCAAGTATGAGGAAGAGATTCTGGCAGCATTCGGCGTTTGTTAATCTCCTGCTACGTGAGGTCCCAGACGCCAGGCCAGGACACAGGACGGCCCTAGCGAGGTGGTCTGACCTGCACCATCCCAACGGCGAGAACAGTGTTTCGAGCAGTAAAGGACTGGCTGGCTGGGGCTGAAGCTGAAGCTGAAAGCTGTCATCAGGAAGGGTCCGTCAGGCCGATAGGCGACTTGTACTGGGACGTTGATGCACGTCTCCGGAAGGGGGATTCGACGGTTTACTTGTAGACTGAGCGGGGCCGAATCGGAGCACCTGTTGGGGACTGTTGCTTGTCGGGACGGGTATTCGGGAACTACCAGTCGGGTATTTGGTTACTCAGTTGAGTTGCAGGTGATCGACCTCGCGAGATTAGGCGTTCCGAGTGTCAATTCCCAACATTCGCGGAATTCTGCCCGAGACGACGTGGTAAAGTCACACTCTGTGATTCAGAGACGGAGGCGTCGTGCGGGTTTTTTCTCGAAGAAAGTTACCTACCTACCGATCTAGGTACCTTAGGTAAGGACTGAGGTTTGTTTATTGCCTTATCGGTCCTCTTGTTTGGTCTCGTGACGAGGCCGCCACACGCGAATGGGAATGTTTTAGCGATTCGTGTCCTCGGCCAGCAACAAGTCGTCGAATGACACGACTCAACTCGGGGGCTGTCGGAGTGGCGTAGCGGCAAGCATCTAGGTGCCTTTGGGGGTTCTATTTACTGAGACGCCTGTCAGTGCCCAGTCTGCACTTCCACTACCACCTCGGCAGCAGCCCATGCGTGGCCAGGTGACAGAAGCAGTGGTGTCAGCGCCCCGTTGAGCGGCGCCCAGTGAGCGACGGGAGCCAAAGTGTGATATTTGGCACCCCCCCACTCTTCTCACAGTACCTAACCTCGAACCCCTCACAGATATAGAACCCCTCCTCCTTTCCTCAATTCGCTGCGCTGCGACGGGGGACCTGCGCACTGCCCGACCCGACCCTCCCACGATCCCACCCCGCCCCCTTCGGTCCATCCTTCCCACGCCTGCCACGCTCGCTCATGCCTGCTGCCAAGGCTCGACAAATCGACCCAGCGAGCCAGCCAGCCTGGCGGCACCAAGTAAGTACCCAAGTATTTCGTACCTTATCCGGACCCTAGTCTCGGTCGTGCTTGCTGGACGGCGGACGTGCCTCTGCTGTGTTGCTTGCTGTGTGCTCCGTGCTCTGTTCACAGTTCGCCTTGCCTTGGGATTCCCTTGCCTCTACTTCGTCTTAGTAGCGGCTGGTTGTCGATGATTGACCACCTTCCCACCTGATCTGACAAGTATCACAGCATTTGCTTGCTTCATCATCCCAATCCTCGCCATCGCCATCGAGCATACCCACGACAACACATCCTCCAAACCCTCAGAGCCCCGTCTGCATTTCCATCTGCGCCCGGGGCCAAGCATCATTCTCGTCCGGCTCCCGCCGTCAGCCGCAACTATCGCGACCTTCCACCTCATCATCACGATATTCGACCACAATCGTCACGGGTCTCAGCAACATCTCAGCGTCGCCGCCACTTACTTCTGATCGCACCCGAACCAACCGAATCCTTCCACATCAATCGCGCAGCATGTTGTCACAGCCATCCCCGTGCTAGCCATGACCTCCCGGACCCCAATGGGCGTCCAGCCGCGACCGCCCCAGCAGCGAACTCTGAGCAGCTCGGGCTTGACGGTCCAACGGCCTCCTCACCAGCGCACCTTGTCCGCCCAATATCTGCCTCAGTCGCCCGTTCGCAAAGACAATAACCACATCGACCTCACCGGCGACTCGAATGATGCCGCTGTCGCGCAGAACCGATATGGCACCGTGCCGAGGAGGGGAGGCTCCCGCCTCAAGCTTGAGCTCTCCAACGATTCCACCCTCTTCCAGCCCGCCAGCGAAAGCCCCCAGAACCTCTCACCCTCGCGTCCCGCCCCCAAGAACGATGCATCGTCCCTCGCCGACACAAACTCTCCTGCCTCCACCAGAGCCGGGCCGCCCGACAACGACAACCCGCCCATGCCCATGCCCAAACGCCGCCCGAGGTTTGCGCTACCGACTGCACCAAAGGACAAGGCGCCTGCTGTCATACTCACGAAGAAGGACGGTCGCCCGAAGCCCTACAGCGTGGAGATACCAGCCGATGCTCCCCGTTATGCCTCCCTTAACCGACCCAAGGCCGATGCGACCAAGGCTGGGTATGGTACATTGACCACCGCAAGGGAGCCTCACGACATGGGCAATGCAGACTTCTTCTCGTGGGCCGGAAATCACCCAGAGGATCGCCTGTCCGATACCGTGATAAAAAATGGCTACTTTGACAAGGCCCCCGTCACCCAAGCCGAGACAACCTCTGCCAAGGCCGCCATATTTCCGGCTCTCAAGCACAAGAATGGCCTTAATCTATTGTCGAGCATCTTTGTCGGCGTCTTGAACCAGAGGAAACACAATGGACAGGTCGTGGCGCCCTCGGCTTTCAAGCCTCCACCTCGCGTCACCCTCACCGATACCAAGAGAGAGGTCTGGATGCGCGACCTGGCGAATCCGGCCATCTCTCTCCGCCGACTGAGTCGCACAATTCCCCACGGAATACGAGGCAAGGGCCTCCTCGACCATTGCCTGAACAAGAGTGTCCCAACCGAGCGTGCAGTGTGGCTGGTCCGGTGTGTCGGCGCCAACGATTTGAGGACGGTCAAGAGAAAGGGCGTCAATGGTACAGTCGTCATGGGTGGCGAGGCTAAGTGGCTAAAGGACTGGACTCTTTACGTTGAGCAATTCGTCGAGAGCGTTACCTCTGCTTTTGGAGAGGCCGACTGGAAAACCAGGGTGCAGTACGCGTACGTGATCGTCCTTCTAACTGCACAACTCCTTACCCCTTACTGACCATCACGCGCAGCATACGACTAGCAACCCATTTATACGCCGAGCACCTGGTCGATCGCGATCATTATATGGACTGGCTAGTCGGCGGCCTAGAGAACAGCACGCATTCGAAGCTACCCATGTGGATCCTGATCACGCAAATATACTGGAATGACTTGCTTCGCCTTCGCAGGCATGGCCGCCGCCTAGGCAATGCTTTACTTGTTCATCTCAACACGGTATGTCGCCCGCAACACGTCCTCGTCGAATGACCCTGCTGAGACCGAAAACAGATTCAAAGTGACCCGGATCGCGATATCCTAGCTCAACTCTCCACGAAACTCACCTCACTTCTCTTACCATTACTTTCATCTTACCCAGACAACTTTCTATCGCCTACGATATGGCTCCGGTGTCGAGAAGCACTCCATGCCTCCATTCCCATCGACAGCGATGCCGCTCTCAATGCATATAAAGCCCTCAACTCACGCAACGAGATACTCATTGCATCGAGTGGCAAGTCTCAACCGGCTAACCGCCAGATTTTGATCAAACAGCTCGATACGACATTTCAGACACTGTACACCAACGAATTGGCGTCAAATTGCTGGGGTGTTAGCGAGGACAAGCGCATGGTTGTGAGGACGGTACTCGAATGGTCCACGTCCTTCTATCGACCAGGCCAAGCCCGGGTCTACGTCGCTGCTAGTTTGCTGCGCGCTTGGGCTTCCACCGGTGTTGACATCACGACGGCGATTCTCGAGTCCATCGACACCGCACCGCCTCAGGAAACGACGCCCAAGCGGTTGTTCTACCAGCTTATCTCCGAGCTCGTCAGGACCGGCCAATTCAATGTTCAGCGCTACGCCTTGTGGCTCATTGCTCGCGGGGGCGCGAGGTCTTCAATAGACACGGAGCCTGATGCGCCTTGCTCTACGAGGCTTCTTATTGACTTGCCTCTTCATGCTCTCACTCCTTCGTTCATGGCGACCCGGGCAAACTTATTGCGTCGCGCAAGTTACGACGTGGGAGACGAAGCCAAAGACATCGACGCGGCCTGGGACTTCATCCGGCACACCCTCGGCCTTCCATCGAATGCTGATAATTCACCGATACCAAAGAGATCCATGCCGCTCGGCAAACTATGTCGCGCCGTCAGCAATAGCAGCCGGGCGTTGCAAACAGAAGTAGGCGCACGACTATTGCAGATCTTCCAGGCCGATGGTCTCGAATCCGACACGGATTTTCATATCTCCCCGACGGCGTTCAACTTTGCTCGGTCGATATTGGAGGCAGCCAAGGATTTCACGACAATGGCCGAGATAATCAAGTTGACCAGTAGGTTCCCCAATGCGGATGTTCTAGCCTCGTGCGCCGATACCGTAAACGTCCACCTGGCGACCTTCGCCGCAATGAACGCGGCCCGGAACCTCTGCGACTTGCTGCTCGAGAGGATGAAGATTGTCAATGACGAGCAAGGCGTCCGAGTGAGACCACTTCTTGTGGCACTCGGAGCCCTCACAGCTCGACTCCCCGGGCTGGCCAACACATCCGCGCACCTTCGAAAGGAGCTCCAGCAGATCGATCAAAGCACGGCGATAGACGCTTGTTCTCCAGTATCGGACAACATGGCTGCTCGCCTACAGGACGCGGAGGGCGAATTACACGAAGAGATCGAGAGACTTCTCACCGGCGGCACAAGCCTCGACCGTCCCACCATGGATCGACTCTTCCACACGGTTGTTACCCGACTCGAGGGCTGCTGGGTGAAGGACTTGGACAAGCAGCATGCCTATAGCGCTCTCCTCGCGAGGCTTCGAATTTTCGACCCCCAACACTTCGACGTTCGCATGACGGACTGGGTTCATCATGTCAGTATCATGAAGTCACGGCCGACGCTCTTTGATGTTTACCCCTTCCTGATCAGCCTCGGCTGCCTGGGGCTGTCGACTATCATGACAACAACGACCATAGACGCCAGCAAAGTCAATGGAGGTCAAGTCGGCTGTGCATCGACGTACATGCAGGAGGTCCTCCAGCTTGTCGTCAGCCCCTTACCACCCAAGACGCCCCTGTCACAAGAAGAGGCATATCGCTTCTATGTGCAGCAGCGTGTGGCACCCCAACAGCATCACCGAGAGCTCGCTGTGCTGATCAGGAATGCTCTCATTGAATATTCCAAGCTGCAGAAGTCCGACACCACAGAACAAGCCCCGTTGGCTCGACAGGACCTTCAAGATCACGTCTTGGATCTGCTCCGCCTGCTCGTGCTGAATGACTCCCCGACCACGGTGCAAGTGCTCGGCATCAAGCTTGCAGACTCACCGCTGAGCGGAGTGCTAGCCAGCATCACCACCAGGCTGCTGGCGCCAACTCGGAACCCGGACGACCCAATGACCTTTGAAACGGTGCTGGAGCTTGCCAACGATTTTACGCTGCCTTTCTGTCAATTGAAGCTGTCCATTGGACTAGCAGCGAGCAAGGCGGGCGGTCCAAATGGAGATGAACAACCTGCGTCTCACGTTGACATGTTGTCCAAGGCCCTAGATCAGGCGGTCGAGACGAAGAACATGATGTGGACGAGTGTGCTGCCGTACTTGAGCGAGGAAATCACAGATCATCTCAAGCGACAGGCCCAGACAAGACTGTTCAGCCTGGTCCCGTCGCTCAAAACCATATCGACTCCTGGGGAATCGTCGTTCGAGGACACGATTCGACTATCAGAAAGCCTTCTGTCGGTCATCGAGGCTATCATTCGTGGACGACCAGCGCTCAAAGCCACGCAGCTCAATATGTCCATGGTGGAAAAGTTGACGGAGCTGTGGGAGATACTCGCAGCAACGGGAAGCACCAGGAAGGAACTGAGGACGGCCATCATTGAGCACTGGCTCCCATTGCTGTTGAAGTTCGTCACACTTCACACGACAGCAAACGAGCCCGTGCTGTCGCCTACGCAGCCGGCCAGCATGAAGCCACCTACGACTGCGGCTGCTAACGATGTCCGCGCACGCATGCTCGTCGTTCTGTCGGGCATCATGCTTGAGCTTGATAATGTCAGCTATGAAGAGGCCACTACCAGCCAACAGCTGCGGCAGACGACTTTCGACCTTGCACTGTTTCTCGTCGATCATCTACCCGAGGAGTCACGCCTGCAGTGCGTGCGCGCCATCCTCACCGGCGGCTCTCTCCAAGGTCCTGTTACATCCGACGCTAGGATACGATACCTTTTCAGCTACGCCCCGCCCTGGATGGAGCAATTCATGCTCGCGCACCGACAGACGCCGACGCCACCGTCCAACGGACCGCCCAGGCCAAAGATCCCGATCAGCGTGCAAGGGTCTGCGAGGCTGACGCCGTACCTGTTCCGACGATGGGAGCTGTTGAGTGAACCATCGCCCATTGTGGGCGAAAACGACACGGCTTTGAGCTTGTCTCTGTTCGAAGCCATCAAGATTCAGTGAGAATTGACTCGAGGGCGAGCGAGCATATTTTATCTTACCTCGCGTGTGTCAGGAGATGAGCATTGGTTTGTTGTACCATTTCGAATTGCATTGTTCAGCGTTTGTTGGCGTTTGGTGGGTGGCGCATATAGCAGGTTTGGCTCGGGCGAGGCCAGGGTCAACCTCACGTGAGAGAGATGTCGACTGTCGCTGGGGCAGCGCTGGGGCAGCGGGCATATGACCGCATCGTTGTTTTATTTCTTTTGTCATGTACATGACCACGATGCTGCTGTTGCGCCCGAGGCATGAGCTCCGAAAAACATCAATATCAATGCTTACACAATATCACACCGAGCCTCGTGAACCTACGGCGAGACATGTCCCTTTCGCTAGGCATTTCACCACACCTCCGAGCCCTTTGTGTCTTTGGGCGTATCTCGCCCCCGACGTGCCGAGATACAGAGTAAGGTGAGTCATGGCCCCTGTCGAGATATGCCCATTACACGTACAGCCCACAGCACTCAAGCACTCACTGCATCGGCTTGTTGGTGAAGGTAGATGTCGCGTGATGAAGGATGGAGAGCTGTGGATTGCCAGCGACGGAACGCGCGGGGGCCACAGGGCTTGGTCCAGATCAATATCAGCTCACTGTAGGTCAAAGACCTGGAATCTCCGCTCGTCTTACGGGATGGAGGGGAGGACCTTGACTGCTCGCCGCAGGTCGTCTCCAGCGGTGCGCGAATAACCTCGCTCGGTATCCATGGCCTACCCGGGATCTTGCCGGATCTCGCCTTGTAATCCGATGCGCTCGCAAAGGGTCGTTTCGCCAAGACGAGCAGGAGAAGGAGGCACGAGAACGATGGAAAGGCGTGATAGTGATCTCTGTCTCTGGCCTTCCTCATTCGGGGGAGGGGAGTTATTGAGGGTTTCGCTGTGCAAGTTTGGGTCGCATTGTCGAGAATGAGGTTCCTCCGAGGGGCCTCGCAATCTTGTGCGAGCTAACACAGCAACTTGAGCGAGCAAGACGCTTCAGAATCGACGGCGACAGGTTTAAGGCTTCTCACGAAATGCTCAGGGACTTTGCTAGTTGATACTTCGCGAAGACGGGCGGTCGAGGTGGATGTGGGTGACTCCATTCACAGTTCCAGGGGTCACTCGGACTAAGCGTCAAAAGCGCCATTGCTTATTTCGATCTAATCTCATCAGATCATTAGCTTACTGGACCATCGGTTTCGTTTTCGGAGCAGACGAAGCCATCGGGAGCTGCTTCCTCCCCTCATGAGAGCTCTGAGCTGAGTCGGTCGGCTGACTCGCTGCAGCGGCACCTTGCTCTCAGATCCATACTTGGTGGGAGATGACAAGCCCGACAGCAAGCTGTGCCTGCACGAGAACGAGGGGCACGCATGTAGAGGAATATACGAGGAATAGGGGGGGAGATGGGAGGTCTAGGATGGAAGGTCAGAGGTAGGGTATAAAACATCAAGGAAGCCTTCTCCTCACGGTATCCAGGGTACAGCCATACCGATCTGCAGACCATACGGACGGTTTGAACACTCGTTGAGGTCTCGTCATGGTCGCCAACTTGATCCCGAGTGTGGCCTCTGCACTGCTCCTAGCCGGATCGGTCTGCGCCCAACTCGAGGGAACCGGAATTGAGGGGTAACAATGTCACTTTCCCCAGGACCAAGTCACGATACATCGTGGAGTTCTCGGACTCTGGCTCTTCCAGTTCCGAAAGCGAGATGGGTCGCCCGTAAGTTGTATGATTTTACGTCTGTGAAAGACTCAAGTTCCATCTGATGTTGTTTGCTCTCCCTACCTTTCCTCTTTATTTCCTGGTTCTACCTCATTCATTGCTGGGTTCTGACTTCCTCAGGACACCGAGGGCTTTTATGAAGCGGTCAGTCTCACCAACAACACGGCCGTCCCTGCGTTGAACCTTACTTCCGACATCTTCCACAGCGCTTCCTTTGACCTCGTTGATGGCACGGCCCAGTCTCTCGAATAAATCAAGAGTCTCTCCGAGGTCCTCAAGGTCTGGCCCGTCGCTGTCGTGTTCGCGCCCAGCCCCGATGAAACGGGCAAGGGTCCAGAGATCAGCAAGTGGGATCCTCACGTCCTGACAAAGGTCAATGGCGTCCACGCCAAGGGCTTCGACGGCAGCGATATCGTCGTTGCTGTTGTGGACAGCGGTATCGACTACACGCACCCGGACCTTGGCGGCGGCTTCGGCGACAAGTTCAAGGTCGAGGCTGGCTGGGACTTTGTCGGTGACGCCTACAAGGTCGAGAGTCCTGACGTTCTGTACCCCGATGCCGACCCGAAGAACTGCATGGGCCACGGCACACACGTCGCCGGCATCATCGCCAGCAGCAATAAGGACCTACCCGGCGTGGCCCCCAACGCTCGCCTGAGGGCCTACAAGGTCTTTGGCTGCGAGGACGGCACCACCGAGGATATCATTGCCGAAGCCATCATCTGCACGTACGAGGAAGGCGCAGATATCATCAGCGCTTCTCTCGGGTCGACGCGCGGCTTTGCCGAGAACATGGTCGCTGGCGTTGTTGGGAGGATCACGGAGAAGGGCGCCTTTGTCTCTGCGGCGGCTGGGAATTCTGGCATCATGGGTAAGTAGGTCACCGAGTTTCCGTTGGGGCCTTGTCTAACACTTGTAGGCCCCTACTATACCAGTAGTCTGGGCAACGGGAACGGAGGCCTTGCTGTCGGGAGCATCGGCCACCACCAGCAGACGGCCTACAAAGTTGTGGCCAAGTCGAGCAGCGGCGAGTCTCGCGAGATTGCGAGTATTCATCCGCGGCGGAATTCTTTCTCGTTTGTTCTCGAGCTAAAGACCATCCCTAGTACTACGTCTCCGACGACGCAACGCAGTGGGAACGTGACGGAACCTACAAGGCCTACATCCCCTCCGTCGAGCGCGATTTTGACACCTGCTGGGATGACGTTCCCGAGCCCCAGGGCGGTATTCCTCGTGATGACATTCTCGTCCTTCCGCCAGTTGCGTTCTTTTCCGACACTGTTCGCTCGGCCGTCTGACGAGTGATCCATAGCCGAGGAAGAGGCATCGTCTGCGATGTAACCTGGCAGCCCACGCATTCATATCTCGTCGGCAAGGTCCAATGGGTATTCTACAATTACCCCAACATTTCGTACGAGCAGCCCGAACGAGCCGTGTACAGAGACGACCAACCCGTCGGATGTAAGATAATGAATGACCTGCTGCAGTCTGGGTACGTTTCAAAATTCTTCATACTGATCAAGCGTCGCAGTCGCCGCCATCAACTACGAGGACGGCATCTGTCTCGAGGAGCAGGAGGAGGGCAGCCTGACGGTCGAATTTGAGTTCGAGTACAACCCTGCCAATGCTATCGGCATCGAAGATGCCGCCGCGGCTATAGATGAGTTCAGCTCTTGGGGTGCTACCCTGGATGGCCGGATGAAGCCCGAGATCTCGGCGCCTGGTGAGTCGCCATCGTTCCGAGAAAACCGGCGACCCCTTCGAGCTAATGTAACAACAGGCGGACGAATTTTGTCGACGTACCTTACCTACGATGGCAGCTGAGCCGTCTTCTCCGCACCAGCATGGGCTACACCTTACGTATGATCCCAACAGAGCTCAGACTGATTGCTCAGGCCTGATGGGCTAACTTTTTCTTCTTTTTTTTTCTTTTTTTTTCTTTTGGAACAGATCGCCGGTGTCGCCGCTCTGTTCTACAAGTCCGTTGGAGGTCGTTCCAGGCTATGTTCCAACGCTGCCGCCGCTGCCCACCGCCGTGTTGTAGCTTCGGGCAGGGCCGTCAACTACTGGAACGGAACTGATGTTCTCGGGTATGTGTCCCTCTCTTGTCGTTTGGCGCGTGTAGCATGGCCGATCTTGGTAATATGTGCCAGGTGATGCCTGGCTATCAAATTCTAGGAAGATATACTGATGACAAGAGCAGCTCTGTCGCCCAACAGGGCGCTGGCCTTGTCAATGCTTTGAAGGTGGTCGCTTTCGACACGACCGTTTCCCTGGCCAACATCAACCTGAATGACACTGCAAACTTTGTGGGCACGCATACGGTGACAATAAAAAATCGCGGGAATGAGTCGGTCACATATGAGCTCAGCCATCAACACGGCACCACCGCTCGCTCTCGTGAGTTCGGCGATGCGTGGTCAGCAATGAACCATTCCTCAAGACGGACGAGGGTCTCGCCTCTGTCCAATTCTCGGCTTCCAAGGTCACTGTGCCTGCCAAGGGCCAGGCAGCTTTGAGGTGACCTTCACAGAGGCTGATGACATTGATGCCGGTGTCCTGGCTCTGTACGGAGTCTACCTTCACATTGTGGGATCCAACGGCGAGGCCATCAAGGTCACCTACATGGGCATCAAGGGAAGCCTTTACGAAGCTGAGGTCTGGGAGACGCTCCGAGGCGTTCCCGTCTTCTTCGGACAGGGTGGTTATGGCGATATCATTGAGGAAGACAGAAAATTCCCCTTCCCCTCGCTGCCTGACGTTTACTTCAACGTCCTCTGGGCCTCCCGCGAGTTCAGTTTCGACATTGTTACCCCAGACTTCGACCCCGAAACGGACTGGGTCTACCCTCCCGTGTCCGGTAAGGACAACTCAATCCGCATCACCACGTTTTACGACGCCTGGACGTCCCAGTACTTTCCCTTTCCCCAGACGTACTTCCCCCGCACCTCGGGCATCTTCTGGCTCAGCCTCGGGGCCAACTACACTCACGGCGGCGCCGTCGAAAGCGGCGAGTACCGGATCCTAGCTCGCGCCCTGCGCACTTACGGTGACTATGAAAAGTCCGCGGACTGGCGGTTCCGTCTTTCGCCTACCTTTGTCGTCGGCGAGCCAGAGGGAAGCGAAGATGTCCCCGTAGCTGAGGAGAGCGTTCTGTCCACCACCCCAGCGTCCGCTGTGACCATTGACCTGCCGACTGAGGCGGTGACCTCGAGTCTCCCAGAGAGGACGAACAAATGATATTGCCTCATAAGGGGCCGGTACATAGACTGATGCGGCAGCATCATCGTATCTAAACCAATGTGCACCCATCCATTCGTCAAGTCTACGGCATGTGGACAGGTTTCTCTGCTGTAGAGCGAAAACACGCGACGGCTTGGGCTATTTCCTTTCATGCGAGGCGGTGATCCTCGAAGGGTCCAATACCTTTATTTTGTCTCACTCAATGAGTTCAAGTCAGATAGCAGCCTTGGTGTGAGGAAGAGAGGGGGGGGGGGGGGGAGAAGTGGGATCCTACCTAACAAGTCGGAGCACTTGGTTGCAACCTCCAAATAACATCCAAGCGTACAACCCTCATCCAAGCAGAAACAGGCCAAGACTTTTAGTGGACTGGACACGCTCAAGAGGCCGTCAATCTTTCGCGAGGATCCTCACGACCAACTAACCAATCCCCCTTCGTTCATCTATAAAGAGTCCTGTTTTGTACAGCCTGGCGATCAAAAAGCAATACAGGCCATGGCATCACAACTGAAGACGGGCTCTTCAAGATGAGCTACATGAAAACACTTACTCCGAACATCAGTACGCGTAAATTCGTCACCGGCATACGTCTATACTCACCCGCCATCCCGTCTCATCCCATCACCCCCTGAACACCCCAGTCATCGATCAGACCGGACGCCCCTTCACGTTTCATAAAGCAGGCTCGAACGTCCCGACACAAAACGCATAAGCAATGCCCCCCTGCCTGAAGGCCAGAGCTTCAAGATGAGACAGAGGCCCAGAACGAGAACGACTCAACTCCAATTGTTGAGGGAGTTGAAGCTTGGGCTGTCAGGGCGGGACCCCATGTTTGCCCCGAGTTAGGTTGAGTTGACAGCGAGCCTCCCGAGTCATTCGCTGTTGTCAATTTCACAGTCTGTTTGATCGCTGCACCAAGCAGACCAAGGGCACACGAAAATCTGCTGGAATGTGTCTTCAATTCCTTTTCTAGCCAAATCTTGCATATCTCAAGTCAACGGAAAAACCAACTCCCCGCCCTCTTTCGGAGGGCGTACCACCAACACATACATGAACTTCGGGGGAAACATTAGAAGATATATAGGACATCGGATGACTCATGACCGACGTCGGCTCCTCCCAGCTCTCGTGCTCGGAGGCAGCTGGTTGGGGAGAGGGCCTTGCTGAGCCGCACCAGAAGGCCTGTCTCAGGCTTCTTAGGCGAGCTCGGCCACACAAGCGGCGACCTGGGCCTGGCAGTCAGCGAGAGCGAAGCCGGCACCGCCGCCTCCGTTCACAGCGTCCGCACACTGGTTCTGCTGCACATCGCAAGCCCTTTGGGCGGCCGTCTGTCGGTTGGTGAAAGTGTTGCCGTTGACCTCAAAAGGACGGTCTGCGTTGCCCGAGTCCGAGATCTCAGGAGCTGCGATGCCACCCACAGCGTTGGCCGCAGAGGCACCGCCGGCGCCGCCAGCACCCTGACCTCCACCGGCGGCCCCGGTCTCTTCAGCGGCAGCATCGGCCGTCGCGTCAGCGGATGGCTCAGCAGTAGCGTCAGCGGCAGGATCGGCAGTCTGGTCAGCAGCAGCTTGGTCACCACCTTGGTTCTGGCCACCTAGGAGGACGTTAGGAAGAATTCAATCTAAGTTTTTATACTTGACATTACGCACCTTGGCCGCGACCGCCTCCGCGACCACCACCACGGCCTCCGCCAAAGCCACCGCCGAATCCACCGCCGTTACCTTGACCACCGTTGTTACCACCCTGACCAGCACCGGCGTCCTGTCCGTTGCCGGCGTTCTGGTCCTGACCGGCACCAGCGTCTTGGCCATTACCAGCATTCTGATCCTGTCCGTTACCGGCATTCTGGTCCTGACCAGCACCAGCGTCCTGACCGTTACCGGCGTTCTGGTCCTGACCAGCACCAGCGTCTTGGCCATTACCAGCATTCTGATCCTGACCGTTACCGGCGTTCTGGTCCTGACCAGCACCAGCGTCTTGGCCGTTACCGGCGTTGTTACCAGCATTGTTGTTGCCACCGTTATTACCAGCGTTGTTGCCAGCATTGTTGTTGCCGCCGTTGTTGTTGTTGTTGTTGTTGTTATTATTGTTGTTGCCACCAGCACCTCCGACGGTAAACTTGTTGCCTGAAAAGGGGTTAGAAAAAGACATAATATGGCATCGGCAGCCTACTCACAGTCGTCCTGGGCACCACGCTGGGCCACGGGCATGATGACAGGCTGGTGGTTCGCGGCAGCAAACATGGTGCAGACACGGTAGTTACCGGCAGGGAGACCGCCAGTGACAGTGGCTGAGAGAAGGCCGTTGCCGTTGCCGGCATCGTTGATGCCCTTGAAGAAGACAAAGGTGGTGGCATCAAGAGGATTGTCAGGGGTCAGATTGCCGCCCATGTCCTGAACGGTAACGTGGGTGTGACCGATGATGCGGCCCTGACCATCGAGGTCCTGGGGAGCAGAGTAGTAGGTGGCCTGAGCATCAGTGAAGGACCCAGGAGCAAAGTTGTCGACCTGGACCTGGATATCGAAGTCGGTGTTCTCCTCTATGTTGTCGTTGTGGGCAGGGTTGCGCAGAATGCTGGAAACCATGTTGTTCTGAGCGGGGATCTTGCCCATGGGGATACCATTACAAGAGCCGCCCGTCTTCTGCTCACCATTGGTCAGGTCCTCGCCCTGACAGAAGTTGATGAAGTTAGAGTCGTCCGTAGCAGAAGCGACGGCACCATCGGCAGGCTGGCCGGCCTGGTTGGAACCCTCCTGGAGAACGCCATCGACAAGGCAGACCTGAGTGGCACCAGCGTCTGAAGATTGGGTTAGTCGCTGAAGCTGCTTGTCATGATGTATCACTTACTGCCGCCGTTGTTGTTGTTTCCACCATTGTTGTTGTTATTGTTGTTCCCAGCATTGTTTCCGCCGTTGTTGTTGTTGTTGTTTCCACCGTTGTTCCCTCCGTTATTACCTCCTTGGCCGCCTCGGAACTGACGGCGAGCAAGTGTCCTGCTGAAGGGAGAAGCACCGGGGATGGCAGAGGCCTCGGACAGAGCGGCGAGACCGACGACGGCAGCGAGAACGCTCTTGACGTGCATGTTGGCGATGTGTTGGTGTTTGTTTGTACTAGGCGAGAGTTTGTTGACTGATCGAATCTATCGTCTCTCACTACGAAACCGAAAATTGACGTAAAAGTCCGTCAAGGAGAAGGTTTGCCGAAAGTTGAACTGAAAGTAAGGTGGTACCAGACCGTTGTTGTCGAAGAGACGTAGAAAAGGAGCGATCAGTCACAGACTTCGGGACATGCAAAAGAAGACTGAAAATGAATGGAAGGCAGAGGTGAAGACACACTCGCAGCGTGGGGGGTGGAGAAGAAACGAAAATGGAGGGGATAAGGAGGAAGAAGCGAATGATGGATGGGACGAATGGAGGAGGGAAGGCATCTGGCAAAATAGTCGAGCGAAGTTGTACCCCGGTCAAGCCATGACTATGCACAGGGCTGGGCGAGCACGGCGAAGGCGACAAGCAGCAGGTGGGATACTCCACGGGTCCAAAACACGACGGCGCAGGGGCCATGAGAGAGCAAGCCGTCGCTTGGAGTTCGACTGAAGGAGATATGACGAGAAGGGCGGGCCGCTTCCCAAACAAGACAGGTTGGGGGATGCTGGAGACTTCTCGGTAGCGTTGTCTGAAGACGGAGGATGCGACAGAGCTGAGCAGGGGGTGGCTGTCTTTGCTGAAGCAGGTGACGGCATCGTGAATTCTGATGCCGGGATGCCTGTATCTGGATGCTTAGCAGATGGGATGCTACGATGCTTGGATGCTAAGATCCTGGGGGGGGGTATTGGTCGTGTCCAGTCTGTCGGATTGTGTAGCAGTAGGAGAACGGATGGGGCCCCTGCCCGCTATGTCTGACAAGGTACACTGTACAGAAGGTCCCGGGGCATGTCTTGGCCGTGGTCATCAATTAAGGGCCGATGAAGGGGTCCGATGCTGATGATGAATCCTTGCAACATGCTGATGACAAGAGACGAGAGGCTTAGGAGGAGGAGGAGGAGGGCGTGGAGGGGTAGGGTATGGTACCTAGGGAAACGAGGAGAAGGGGCAACAAGTGTCGTTGTAGGCGCATGCGGCTCCTGTCGTCGCAAAAGAGGATCAGTGGACCTCGTGTAGTGCTTGACGAACCAATGGCGGCACTCAAGCGAGCAACATCAGGCAAATAGTGTTTCGTCCCGCCTGAGCTCAGGCGACGATGAAGCAAGTCGAGACGACCAGGGGTGGGGTGGGCTAGGTGCAGCAGGCACGATCCCCTGTGCCTGCCCACATGCCCTCCCCCCCCCCATCTTACAGTAGTCTCGTCCTTCCGTAACGGGCACTAATTCAGGGCAGGTACGTGCCAAGCTCAACCCCTGCCCCTTCCTGCCTCCCAAATTCCTTCCTGCCTGCCGTGGTCAGGCGAAGCGTCTCCCGGATGTAATCGAAGCGCGCATCCCATCGTTTCTTCTTCAACTTCACGTCGTCGATCTACGGAACTCGGCCAAGCTCCACCAAGCGCGACCGCAAAAGTCGACCTCCCGCACTACAGCCAGACGAGCAAACGGCGGCAACGATCGATTGGCAGCTGAAGGGCGTGGAGCCGACATGGAAAAGCGACCCTCGAAATATCAGACGGCAGCTGGTCTGATAGTGCGACAGACCATCCAGTAGCATCAAACAGTAACGGGTCAGGCGTTGTACCCATTTTAGCGCTCTCGCCGTCTGTCGCTTTCTCGATAAAATACCAGGTGCAAGCGCGAGCAAAAGGCGGACCACGTCTTGTCTTGTCGTCTGAAGGGTTGGTGCCTTGCGTGGCTTGTGCTCTGATCAGAGCGTTCTGATCACTTCCAGGCCTCTTTGTCTTGGCCGGAAGTTCGGATGATCCAAGCCCTTGAGTCGGCTCGAACCCGCGCTTCGAGGTGTCCATGAAGCACGGCTTGGGGATGAAAGGAATGTTCCTGCGGGATTCAGCAGCCGAGGAACAAACAACACGCCATTCCATTCACTCCATGCCGTCAAAGGCCGGCCAACCTGGTCGATTCAACAAAGCTCCTCTTGCGCCCGGTCTCCTCTTGACACCCCCGCCCAGACATTGGCAGAGCCCCTGAACATGCAGTGCAGCACCCTGTAGGCGTTCACGTTGGGCACTCTGGATTTTAGAGTTAGAGTCTGAGTGCCCCATCGTCCCGCCTTGGCGCGCTTCAAGTCTCCGAGTCTCTCTTGGCGTTCCGATTGGCCCTGTCGCCAGAATCTGTTGGCCACCATCGATACTGTACTTCATCAACTTCAATCATCACAGTACATGGGACGACATGAGAGGAGAACATGTTCAGTGGGAAGAGGCCCAGGTGGGCTGGACAAAAACGAGATAAACAGCGCTCGGTTCTCTTCGCTTGTGCAGAGGTCAGCTCCAGCAATTCATTCATCCTGCAGCGTCAGCAGACAGGACGGACGCATCACCGAACAGCCGACCTCACCATACGCACATCACGGCACTGCAACCTCGCCGCTGCGACTGCAACATCACAGCCATCAACCTAATCTCCATGGTATGCCCGGTATCCGGTGCTCGGGGTTCGGTGCGTCTTCCACGACCAAAGTCATCCCCCGGAAACGCCAACAGCTTGGCTGGGTCCGCCCCTTGTCTATAAGCACTGGGTGTGCTTGGGCCAGCATCCATCCAACTATGTAACCTGAGGGCGGATTCGAGACTGCAATCGGCAAGGTGAAACTGCTTGACCAGGCCCACTTGGTTCCCGACCTCTCTTCTCCCAACATCGTCACCTTGTCAGCCAGAATGTCATTGCCAGCCGTCCCAACCCGGGCGGATCTCAACGTTCGCTGTTGTAGCCCACGTGGAACCCTAAAGCCTGCGCATGCAGACGTTCAGCGGATTAGACTTCGAGACCTGCGCCGCCCAGCATTGTGGACGTCAGAGAGAAACACGCCTCTCTGATGCTTACTACAAAGAGTTCCCGCGCATCCGCGACGTGCGCTGGGCGCCATCTTCCTCTCCACCACGTAAATCCCCGGGGCTTTCTCTTCATCACGATGTCACATGGTGTACTGGGCAACGGCTCCTCGACACCCCGTCTTCGCGGGTCTGCCTGCCAAAGTCTCGTCACGCTTCGGATGTCACCTTTCATCTCAAGATGCCGCATCACGCCTCAGCTCAGTCCATCCAGGATCAGACTCTTTGACTCCTTACAAGGGGTTGATTTGTTTGTTCGTTCTTACTCGACTGCCTCCACGCGGCTACCATTCCAAATCCAAAATTCGAAGAAATCAAGAAATGACGCCACTTCTTGGAACATCCAGGGCCGGGACAGCCTTGCCGAGTCTCTCAAGAAACGCGGGGATGGCGCAAATCAAACGAGGCGAGTCAATCTCACATCCAGCAGATCAAAAAGTCTCGGCAGGAACGGCTGTCAGTTTCATTTCCATCGCTCTCCAGGCTGATGCATCCCAGCCATGCCTTCTCTATCGACGATCTCTTTCGCACCCCGGCTCAAACTTTGCGTTGCCAATGCCTGAAAGGTCGGACGATTGAGCAACCCCTACCCGTACCCATCGCTTCAAAACTTGTTCGCAATACATCAAGGAAACGCCAGTTGCTCCTCATCGCACATCATATCACTCACGGCCGTCCGCGCTATAGCTCTTGCCAGTCGCCTTGCTGGACTCTGTCGGCCTCAAACTTGTTAGCGATGAGGTCGAGCCAGGCCGCCATGCGATACCCGGCTCGGGCGACCTGCAGCTCAATCACTGGCGCTGCCTTCTCATAGTAGGCACCACCAAGCTCCTGTCCTACAATCTCGTGGGGGCCGTCTGGCAGTACTATCATAATCTGTTAAAAGCCATCCTTTGATCGACCCATGGGCAAGTTGTCCATCGTCAGAAAAAGTGACAAAGCTTACCATGAGTACAGACGTAGGCATTGCCCTCTCGCGCCCACTTCAGCGCCGTGCCGACGACATCGTCGAAATCAACACTCTTCAGCCACTCGGCCTTCTCATCCGCAAACTTGCCATCCCGGATCTCTTCTGCCAGCCCATTGGCCCACCTCTTGGCGTTGTCGTAAGGCTTTCGCCTCGCGCCGCCAATCAGCTTCTCGGCGATGGAGCTGTCCCAGACATGATGGAGGTTAAACTCCTTCCCTTCCCACAGTACGTGGATCCCGTTTCCTCCCCTCGACACGTCCTCGTCGTGCAGCGGCTGGTGGATGTCGCCGATGAAGTGCACGACGAAGCGGGCCGCCTGATTGCGCTCCCATGCGCTCAGCTCCGGGTCCAGCGCCCGCTGCGTGTAGTTTGCCAGTGCTGTCACGACGCAGCCCTCTTCCTTGCAATCGCGCTCAAGCTCGACGCCGCAGTACGACGGCGGGTCGTCCTTGGCATCGATGAAGTGGAAGATGCCCGTGAAATGGCCCCAGCGCGTGTACCGAATCGTGTCGGCCCACGTCGCAATGTTGGCGAGGTAGTCCGCAGTGTCGTTGCGCAGGAGGTTCTGGAAGAAGACCTCGGTCGTGTTGGAGACGAAATGGCTGGCGATGTAGGCCGTGGTGACATGCCCAAGACCTAAGGTTGTCAGCACGCATTCAATGAGGCATTCACCTCTCATATCATGTGAAGTGTCACGTACTGCCCCAGGCTAAGGCTCCCGGTGCCGCCGCGAACAACCCCGTTGCAGTTTGAAGGAGTCTCATTTTGGTGAGTCAAAGAGAAGAGCCGCTGTGATCTATTGGTAGCGACTGTTGCGGTCTCTTTCACCAAAGATTTTGGGAGGCGAGTTTGTTAAATGCCCGGCTCGTCGCGTCGACGAGTCACAGGATCGACAGACGGGCGATCGACATCTCTCCCGGCGGCCTTGTGGTCGGCCTTGAGTTGGCCGGGAAACCTCGCCGCCGCAGCGAATCATCGCCGGCAGTGGGCGCCTCGCTGAAACAGGACGGTGCCAGGTAATGGGCTGCACGTGCCGAGATGTACTGTGCCCTGTGTAAGGAGTTGAGGCCAGCCCCTGAAGGCAGACGATGAGTCAGCACGCGTATCGCTCAGGTTTCGGTTGTAGCTTACAACATCGAGGCGACCCCCTTGACTGCTCTCACTCCTCCATAATCACCGTCTCAAGTCTAGAAAGATAGTGTGTAGAGCTCAAGAGATTGAGACATGATTAACACACTCTTTTTTGCCCAAGCCCTCATGTCTATGGATCATCAAACCTGTAAAATACTGGACTTCTTTTCTGAGGCTCTCCTTAATCAGGGTACTTTCGGAATCGACGATCACAGGTTTATGCTTGACGTTTAGCCTCCTCAGTTTCATCAATCTACTGCTCCGAGGAAGCTTTTCCTCTGGCGCAGGTCTCCGGGCTCTCAGCCGCAAGTTGGTTAATGGCTTCGTCGTACAGATTGAGGACGCAATCACTGTCGAACAACCCACGCATTTTCTTGATCAGGCAGCGTTCAAATTCCTATAGCGGGATATCCACCTTGTAGTACGCTTGCATGCAGTTGGTCGCGAATGAGCTGCTTTTAATGCCCCATGTTCGCGCCGTCTTCTATCAGCGAGAGACTCAGAAAACCACTGGTGTCTCCTCCTCGATCCTGTCTTGGCGCTGCCGAAGTCTCCCTCCACGTAATCGTCATTGATGGTAGTCCTCATAAGACTCGAGAAGATTGTTCTGATGTGCCCCAGGTAGCGACGTTGATAATTGATCTTGATTCGGGATTCACCCAGACGGCCAAATTTCGCCTTTCAGTCTGCAAGACGATTATCTGTCAGGACCGCTGGCAGTCGATGTCAATCTGATGCTTCAGCACCGAGCCGAGCCTGGTTTTTGAGATATCGATACCAACGGGCTTGCGGTAGAGTTGAGCCCAGATGCACTCGCAAAAGAACTGACGCTCGGCCTCATTGCGGTCTCGGGGTGAATACTTCCTCGTCTCGAAATCACCATTTCGTAGTACTTGCCAGCCGAGTTTCAACACGACGTCCTCGATACGGGCAATGCTGAGGCACGATCCCTGACTCACTGAGGGAGCCTAGCGGCAAGGTGACAAATTTAGTGATGAGACTCATGGTGCGTACACCCATGGGGTCGAGCTCTCGGGCGAATTCACTCCAGTACTGTTTTTTAGGCTCGTGATACGCCTACTTGGCCATGCGTCTGTAGGTTCGTCGATGACTTACAATACAGAACTTCCCGAGCTGTCGAGCTTCCGCCTGAGACTGGCTTCGCAGAGTTCGTCACGTACCTTAAGTTTGGGGCTAGCAACATAAGAGGAGGAAATTGTGTTAAGTATACTGGAAACCAAGCATTAAGAGGAGCGGTAGCCACATATTTGATGTCTCTGTTATATTTTGGAGCATGTCGACTCTTCAACGCATCGCACGTTGTAGTGGTTGGTGAGGCGTAGACTGTTCCGCCGAGCAGCAGCGGGTGACAAAGGGGCCACGGCCATTGGCCGAATGGAGTCGGAAATCTCAACCATTTGATTGGCTGAAGAGTGCGAGGTCGGAGACTGCGGGGGCTGCAAGCAACCCAGCCTAGCTGCCTACCTAGGTACCTACCTTAGGTACTAGAAAGCTAGAAAGCCGGCGACGTCATAGGCCACCCAGCCACTCAAAACCGCAGAATGGGTTGTAGGGCGCTGCAGGGACCGATACCTGGAACGATAAGCATGATAACACCTGGGATGCACACCCACTGGCCAGTGGGGAGCTGCAGGCGGATGCAGCTGAAGAAAGCGTGACACACACCTTTCCCTTCCCACCTGACTCAACTCGGCTTGACCGACGCCAGCCATTTCTGTATCGCAGTGCAGGAAAAGGAAAAGGCTTTGAGGATAGAACCTGCAAGTTTGCTTCGGTCCTGGGTAATACGACGACTTTCCTTCTGTGTCATACCTTGGGCGAGCTCCTCATCAGCATGGCTTCAATCATCCGTACGGCCTTCATGGCCTTGTCCCATGGCACGCCCACAGTTCGCGACTCCTTGTCTGGAATCTTTGGAAGCATCAGCCTGACAGCCTGGATCTGCCTCCTGGTGCGTTCCCCTCATTCGCGACAGCTTCAGATTCTTTCAATGCGAGACTGCCTGACTGACACGCCATCCAGCTGCCCCAACTCATCGCCAATTACAAGGCGCAAAGCGCCGATGGCCTTTCCATGGGCTTTCTCTTCATCTGGCTCCTTGGTGATGCCACCAACCTTGCAGGTTCGCGACCCCGCTCCATATTTCCAACTCCTCACCGGACCCTCGCAGCCTTTCGTACCCTCAACTCGCAATCCTTCATTGCTAGCTCCTCAAACCACGAAGGGCGACCATAGCAGGCTCACCCTAGATTTCTTGGCACGTGACCACACCGCTTACTGGAGAAACACCACAGGCGCCCTCTTCACCCATCTTGCACCGACCGCCGTCGCTCTCGCCTTCTACTTTTGTATCGCCGATATCGTTCTGATCACTCAATGCATGTATTACAATGCGAAGAATGCCCGCCGCTCCTCGCGCCACCCCCAGCCGCGCACCACCGACGAACAGGCGCCGGGGGAGGAAGATCCCCTCCTGAACGAGTCGCGTCGTCGCGCCTCTTCCACCGGCCTACCTGGGTCGCAGAGGCGCCACGAGATCCACACCGAGACGTCGCTCGAGCCGCTGCGTAAGATCGTCACGGGCGAGGACGACACGCCCGATAGCAATCCCTGGCTGCACAACACCCTCAGCCTGCTTGCCGTATGGGTCGTCGGCGCTGCTGGCTGGTTCATCTCATTCAAGGCAGGCGCCTGGGATGCCGATTCCGGAGTGTCTGACCCTCAAACGCCCGAGGAAGATGGCATCATGGCCAAGGTTGGCCTGGCCCTCGGATACTTCAGCGCTGTGTGCTATCTCCTGTAAGTTTGACTTCAGTAGTTTCACACTCCAAGATGACGGGTAGGCTGACTGTTCGCAGCGCCCGAGTTCCTCAGATCATTAAGAACTACCGCGAAAAATCGTGCGAGGGTCTCGCCCTGCTCTTCTTCCTCCTGTCGTTGACCGGCAACCTCTCATACGGCGCCAGCCTAATCGCATACTCCCAGGACCCGCATTACCTGCTCAAGGCTCTGCCGTGGTTGCTGGGATCCCTGGGCACCATCGTCGAGGACATCGTAATCTTCGCGCAATTCCACATGTACGCACCTGAACGCACATCCGAGCGGTTGAGCGCGGCATGAGGGCGACCCGGTACTCGGTCGATCATCTGATGGACAGTCCACAGCGAAAGTAACGACAATCCGCAACATGAATGAACAGGGCAGGTGGTCTGGGTCACGATGCTGCATGAGCTGGAAATGCTCATCGTCATTGCGTCGGTCCTAGGGTCGTAACACATGGATAAGATTGGGCTGCATTTATTGGCGTCGGGGACTGGGCTTAAATGCCACCTGGCTGGCTGCACGCCATCCGAGGGTGGGCTGATGATACGCTCACCGGCGTCATTCACATTTATTGGTCATGGAACTGCATCACAACGCGGGGTCGTCTTTGAGGCTGTCGCGCCTTTTTTGTCACGCGTCCTGAATTTTATCGAATTCATCAGTTTTTCGAATGTGATTAGCGGTTCTCAACGAACTGCAAAGCCATAGTCGTGAAATGGTTGCCGCTCAAAATTGCGCATGGAAGCCAAGGCTCTGACTATCAAGTGATCCGATTTCTTTTGGGCCCACGTCATGCCCTCTACAAGGATGGTTGATGGCTAATGCGGCAATGCCCCCCTCAGGGATGGCGCGGCGCAAGTCCTCCGTACGTATTTGAACTCATGCCTGTTTTGTCCATCTGATGACTTCTTTTCATCCGTTGCGGAAGCCAAGTTGCCCCACATCGGGATGCAGACTTGCTCAATAAGGTATCTTAGTCCCATGAAACCTCTTGACAGCAATTGTTCTGTCCCATTTCGAGGTATGTTGTATAGAGTAGTTGGAAGTCGGCGGTTTCGAGGGAGATGCTGTTGTCCGTACGAGTACATCGAATGGGCTTCCTGATGTGTGGACTCGCCTCGATGTCGTTTCCAGAAAGATCAGCAGCGTCGACAAGCAGTCCTGAGAGTCGAACTTGCGCAGACAAAGTTTTAAGGGCTTTCGTTGGCAAGTTGTAGAGAAATACGAAGCAATGCCGGTTATTTTCGCGACCACAGCTGGCTCGCTGTGTAGGTACACCATCAGGACGTCTCGTGAACAGAAGGTGAAGCGATGGAATATGACAGTCCACGAGCTTTGGCCCCAAAACAACCTATGTGTCGAAAGTCACTCCTTCCCCTACCGCCTCTGAAAAAAAATTGCATGCGCGGGGATTGACGGCGGAGCTGAGAGCGGAAAAGGATAACCAACGTGCTATGCTACGGTTCAGGGGTTGCTGGGCTATGTGCGCACGCCCCAGCCCAGGATATCGTGGGACGTGATCGATGTGGCAAGGTCACATTACCTGCGTTTACTTGACATAGGAAGCGTGAGAAGCGCATCTAAAAGACATAACGCGAAAAGGTGCCCCGACGGACTGGCCTGGAAGACTATTCTGCAGGGTCCTCCAGCTGACCAGGCCCGACGCAGTTGGGCCATGTGCAGAGAGATCTCACTCGTAGACCGGTCGAGGCCATCGGGGCTTAGTACCTACCACCAGGCATGGTAAAAGCTACGGTCCAGGCCTTTGAGGGTCGATCGTGGCAAGGAGCTGCGACGATCTGATGGGTTTTCCGGCGAGTTGGTCGCCACCGAAACCTCTGGCCTGCAGGGCGACTTGATGTTGTAGCACCGGAAGAAGCCGAAGAGCCTCAAGGGCGTGAGGTGAGGCACTAGAGATCTATGGTGGTTTCAAGAGAGCCATGATATGAGGTGCATAAACAGGGGGGATTTCTCGAATTGCTTCCTTTGGTCCGTGACATGTCGCTGTAGCTTTGGCGTTGTCTTCGCCGTCAATGCGTCTGGGGGGATATGATTGTCCTTGAGCTGCACAGGTGTGAGACAATTCAATAGGCACTCGGACGAAAGGTAAGAGAAGACTCGACATCCAGTTGACAGTTCATGTCCGGCAGAAACGCTATCCATGGTGATTCACTCGAGTGGGAGAAGCTTCACTGCCAGTCACAGCGAGCTTCTCCACGATGTGTCCAGATCGAATTCGGGAGTCCTCCCCGGTTGAACAGCTACCGATGAGTCAGTAGACTGGCCGATGGTCTGCAAGCCGTCTCCCCGTCAATATGTTGAAGCGGCGGAGTCGAATGGTCTGATTCACCATCGTGTCTAGCATCTGGGTGCGGGAGAAGAGACAACCACCAATGTATTATTCTGGTGTGTTCGCCCTTCGTCGCGTATGCTTCTCAGGGCCACCTGGTAATCGCCATCAGCCTGGGACTACTGTCTTTCGCGATACCATAAGTTCAGTATCTCTGTTGTAACGAAGCTTTGTTGGGCCAACGAAGTGCTGCTGCTCAGCTCTAGATCAAGGCGGCGATCATGTGGATTACAATCCCTCAGGTCAGCTCTCAACGGGAATTCTTCAATCATGCAACAATATTTCGCCTGTAGCCTAGAGTTGTGTTACAAAGTTTGTGAAGCAGAGAGTCAGGCCATGATCTGAAGATTGAATATCATGTAAAGGTCGGCGAGAGGCAGCCGAGGAGAAGGAGCACACAAGATCTCCCAACCCAAACGACGACGAGGTTGCATGCCGAGTTACGGACACCGAGAATCCTGACCAAGTGATCAAGTTTGTACACATTTAGCAATGGTTCGAGTCGAGTCGATTCGATTCGATTCGATGGCGCTGGGTGCCTGGCTTGATACGTTTGTGGTTGGCAGAGGAAGCCAGAGAGACGTGCGGGTAAGATATCCTGCCCTCAACGTGGGGAGACTTGGAGGAACCACATGAGCCCACTGTATCAATGTACGGGACCAGGTACATCTCAAGTACCTTGTAAGGCGCCCGGGTGGATACACCTGCCCGGACCCCAGACTTCGATTCCCGGACATCGTTTTCCTCCTCCAAAACAACACCACCCACAACCCACCACCCACCTGAACTCTTCCTGTCAATCCTCGCAACGCCTTCCTTGCCTTTCCACCCAAGTACGGCTCGGGCTACGGCTCATGTCGCCCCATCCCGGATCTCTTTGAGTCATGGACGAGGTCGAACGCTCACCTTGTGCATACAGTTCGCGACTCGGGCTGACTTGACTTGGACCTGAGCTAATCGACGAGACTGCTCCCCCCCCCCCCCCCGCCCTTTCAGTGCCACGCAAACGGGAGACGACGTTTCGAAGGAGATGGCGCTTTTCAATGAGAGCAACAAAAATCAATCTTTGAACAAAGCTCCTCTCTCGCCAGTCGAGGTATCGTCCTCACATTGAAGCATTACTTCGAAGGATCTTCATCATCTTGTTGAGGCTCAAGTACCAGGAGCATTCCAATTGACCCGTCGCAGAGCACAGCACAGCACAGCACAGCACAGCACAGCACAGCACAGCACAGCACAAAAGCATCACTCACGTGTCACAATCAGCCCAGCCTGGCCAGACCCAGAGCTCTCGTTCACGTCAGCGCCTCGTGCGCGTTCCCGGAACGTGGGACGCCAAAACCTCAGCTATGGTGGGCGATAGGGAACACTGTTGCAAAACCCCCGGTCGTTTCCTTTTGGGTTTAGGGGCTCTTCCCCTTAGTCATCAGAGTACCTCAGGTCGCCATGAATTATGTACCGCGGACTCGCAGCGGGCTCGCGCGGTGTCCGACTGGTCTGATTTCCTGGTCAACACCACAGGTGGGAATGGTGATCAGGTTGCGGCCACACATTCATATATCCAAAAAATAGTTCCGGCAATCCGAATTGGTCTTCGTTACACCAATTTAAGCACCGCTATCACCTCATATTGTCGCG